>WHYT01013040.1:0-84179 GCA_009806455.1 Tetrax tetrax
ACGGGGGAGGGAAACACGGGGGAGGGAAACACGGGGGAACGACAGGGGAACACGGGGGTGGGGGGAGGCTCGCCCCGCCCCGCCAGCCGCCCCGCTCACCCCGCTGCTCCTTGAGCGCCATGACGGAGGCCACGTAGTGCGCCAGGTCGAAGAAGGGGAACATGGGCAGGCGCGAGAAGAGCAGCGGCACCTGCCACAGCTCCATGGCCGGGCGGCGGGACTGAGCACCGCGGAACGACTGCCCAGCGCGGCGGCGGGCGCTCCGGAGGAAGCTTGGCCGCTGCCGGCCGCCGTCGGGGGGAGTGGAGAGGGGTGGGGCCGGGGGAGCGGCGGCGGCTCTGTTCAGGCGGCCGCGGGCCCGGCAAGGGGGCGGTGCGGCAGGCTCCGCTCAGGCGGGGCCGTGGCCGGGGCCGTGGCCGTGGCCGTGGCGGTGCAGCCGCTCTTCCTCGGTGCCGGTGCCCTTATCCGTGTGCGCTGCCTGGCGCCGTTGGTCCGGCCGAGCCAGTCCCGAGGGCTGATCCCGCCACCCTGCCTGCTCGGGGCAGCGCTGGGTAACCCCTGCAAAGGCCAGGGCGGGGTGCTTGCGCAAGCGCCGCCGTTACCTCTCTGTCCAAACCGCCGCGGTAAATGTGATACTTTACCTTTATCCCTTTTTCTTTCTTCCCACCCCCCCCCGCGCAGGATGTTTCTTCAGTTCATCAAGAGTATTACGATTACCAACACGGATGCTCCAACGTGGTCTTTCTCTGGTTGATGTCATCTGTTTATCACCTGCCTAATAATTACTGAGGGTATTAGTGTATAACAGATCCTGGTCAGACCTCAGCAGAAACTCTTTTAATACATCTTTACATCCGTTTTGATAGTGATGGGCATTATTAACTGTTTTGTCTTCTAAAAGTAGATACACAACCAGTTTTGCATCAGTCCTAGAGTATTTTCAACAAAACTAGTTTGCTCATGAGCTTCCCAAGTGAAGCATTATCAAAGATCTACTGATCCAAGATATGTGACATCTACATTTTCTTTGTCCACCAGACTGGCTAACTTGTGATAGAAAGAAATTACATTGACGTGACACTGTTCTTGGTGGACCCATGTCAGCAGCTGTTGGTCTCATTTTTTCAGCATGTTAACTTTTTTTTTCCCCTGAGAATGGAAGTTAAGTTTGCTTGTTTGTCAGTCTTTGTCTCACACAATCTTCCTAAAGAAAGGCACCATAATTGCCTTTGGCATTCAGTTTCCACAAGCTGGTGTAAAGAACTTAATGGCTCAAAGATTTGCACACTGTGTTGTGAAGTTAATCAAGCTAAGCAGCCTGAAAACATAAAACTTCCTCAGGTGTTCTTAATCTTGTTCTTTGTCTACGAAGAACTAATTTCAGGAAATAACTGGAATAACAGTAGGAACATTTTTGGAAACAGATTTATGCAGGGAAAGGTAGCAAACACCTGAACTTCCCCAGAACAATTTTACCTCATCATGAATAGTAAGCCATTCTTTTCATTGATTTTCATCTTACCACTACCGTAATCACAGAATAAGTTCTCCTGATTCTCAACGCCTCTTCCTTTCTGTTTGTCCAGTGACTCATTTTCTCCCTAATGGTTGTGCCACATGCTTGTACCTGATTTCTCTTTTCTGGACATCTCCATCCTGCATTTCATCTACATGAAGAGCTCAAGATTTAGCCAAACTCATTTCTTACTAGTCATGTTATTAACATTTCTAATTCTTACTTTCTTTTGTGCTTATGTGCAGACATGGAAACCACAGTTTGTTTTTTAGAACATAATATTGCTTTGCGACAGTTGATAGATGGTAAGACACAATAAACTAATAAGCTGCATTCTCTGGCAGGAATCGGTTCAGCATCATTTTGTTTCCCACTGAACAGTGACATGTGTCTATGTAGCTAGAGGAACAGAGGAGCTACTGACAGAGTTTTATACAATCCACTAGATCCGTAGGCTGTAGAAATATTAGATCGTTTCTACTCCTTGCAGTACTGCTGTATTCCCACTCGGTGGCATCAGGTTCATTGCTAGAAAGTGAAAACTATTCGGACTATCTCGTGTATGGTGCTAGAAGGACAGGAAGAGAAATAAAAATAGCAATGACCACAATGGAGCTATAGTGACACGAAGTAAACTCGTCATTTGGGCCAGCAACATGTTGTGCCTGATGGCGATGTCTGCACTGCAGCTAACACCATGTCTATAACTCGTGTAGATATACCCAAGACCTCTGAAATGCCAGCAAATGGTACTGCTACTGCTGCTATTGTGTAGCAGATTGGCAATAGTTACTTCAGGCTTTAGTCGGTCGTCAAATACATACTGCATTCTCTTTTCAGGGGGTCTTCCCTGGACCTGAAGCATTGTGCTCCAAAGCAGAGATACCTAATGTGAAGGTGGATCTCCACAAACCACCTTGACAACAGTTAGGTGGGAAATGTGTGTTAACTGACACAGCTAAACTAGAAAGAAGTTCTGGTGGGTTTTCTACCTCCAGCACTAGCAGGAAATAAGAATAGCAGTTTCTCTAAGTTTGCTGGTAACCAAGGAGAGATTCCTGAGCTTTCTGTGCATTCAGGGTACCATCTTAGCAGAGCATAGGACAGAGGAACCCATCAAAGAGAAGCCAGATCAAGGAACACAATCTGTGTAAGAAAAGTAGAGTAAGAGATAAAATTATAATTAGTCGTTGATTTTCCAGCTGAAAATCCTGAAAATTTAAATATTTCAGGAATAATTTAAAGATAACAGAGGTTAAGCACCTCTGAAATAATTCTGTTCATTCTTAGACCAAATATGCTGATGCTGAGAGAACTGTGTCAGTATGAGAGGATGGTATTGGGGTGGATGCTAGGTACATATTTGTGTGTCTGTATTAGACAAATTTTTGTGTTTTGCTGATTTCAAACTGGAAGAACAGATACTCCTTTCTTCATTTCATTGGGGGTAGGCTAATAAAAAGAGCTGAGCACACTAGGCATGTAAGAAATTTAAAGGTGGACTGATTAGCATTCTGCTCTGTTGCGTGAGCATAAAGCTCAACATGAAAACAAAGCACAAACCTGAAATTACTCTCCTGCCCAAGAAATGTTAGCATGACCTTAAAAAAAGCACTGTAGACACCTGCTGATTAGCTACCCTACTTCCACATGCACCAGAGTCCTTTTTGGCAGGATTAGTTGTCCTTTCCAAGAGGACACTGATAAATTAATACAAATATTTTCTGAACTTGCTTTAGAAAACATTCCAGCTGTTTATGAAGTCACCACATTTTTCCATCTGAAACGGCTATGAAAGCCTACGATGTTACATGCCTGTCATCTGTTCCTGCCTTGCTGCATGTCATAACTGATCCTGGATAGACAGTTGTTTTTGATCCATTCTAGGGGAAGCTGAAACTGTCACATAACACCTGACAGTAATAAGAAGAGAAGTAACAAAGAGAGTTGGTTTTAAAGTGAGTGCATATGCACATCTTTAATCTCCATGGAGCATGAAATCCGTAACCCATTAACCCCTACATCTTGCAGAAGTCACGGATAATATGAACTAGAGCTGTCATACCTGATGTATTTGTTGTGTCCATTTTGTATGGCAATTAAGCTAATTTAGTGTTTGAAAAGAGCGTCTGTGTACCTAGCATGGAAGCATGGCTGGTGAAGTTGTTACTAAATGTGGGATATTTTTATTTAGTGTTTTGTTTCATAATGTCTGGGATTCTACAGACATTGACCTGGAATTCAAAAATGATGCCTTAGGAAAAAAAAAGGAGGACTTCTTCAGTCATCAGTATGCCTCAAAACTCATACATCTGTACTCTACTTCCCTAAAATGGGAAATTAGAACTATTCCAACTTTATGGATTATTAGATTAAATTTAATTACATTTCTTAGATCTCTCAATCTCAAGTCTACTCATCAGTATCAATTCAGGTGAAAATAGTAATCTTTGCCACATATGAAAATGGACATTCCCATTGTCAGCTCTCATACTGCCATGTTTGTGATTTGTAGGCATCTGCCACACTGCTATCTATCTTCATCCTATCTGCTCCATAGATTTCTGCCTCTTTCATATTTCCCCATTTTCCAGCAGTCTCTTATACCCCTCAAGCTGCTTGCTTTGATTCTAGTACATTTTTTTTTCTCTTTCTTCTCTCTCTAGCACCATATATTTGTCAAACTTGCCTATTTCTTTCAGTGTCAATCCTCACAGTTACTATCACATTCTTAGTTTCCCTGATTTTCTTGTGTTCTCCATGCCATCTTTAGCATTTAGTCATGGCTTGGTACACCTCTCAATCTCTTGTCCCTGTGTGAGAATCTGCCTGGTCATCCCATCTTTGTGACCTTACTTGTGCAAGCTTTCAAAGAACACTTACGTATTCCAGCCTCACCTTTACCTCTGCATACCTTCCAACGTTGTGTTTCACTACTATTACCCTCCTTTTCCACAATCTTCCCCCAGCAGGTCACCTTCTCCTGTCTCCTTTCAGTTTTTTCTATGAACTTGTTTGCTAAAGTGCTTTGAAAAAATTAACTGAGAAAATAAATCGTAGGAAGTTCACACAGCCATCTATCTCCTAACACAACATTGCTTTGGTTTATTTTCCTTATGTACTGGTTGGTGCCAATCTAGATTGCAAAGTGAAGAAATAGAAGTTTTTCTTAAGCTGAGCGGTAGTGTTGCTTAGACTTGCATCTTCCTCAGATCACTCTTCCATCACACTACATTAGATCCTCACAAATATTTAAGAATTTATTTAAAATTTATCTTCTTCTACAAGCTTTAAAGCAGCAACATTGTGTTGATTCCTAGGTGAAGCCAGCGACTGGGAACTGGAACAGCTTGTAGGCAATGCTGCCAGCTCTATCTAGGAACTCACTAGCATATAGCCTTAGATTATGTCCACACAGTTAGGCAAAGCTTGTGCTTCAGGCTTCTGAGTTACGTACTCCATGTATTTTCTATCTTTATGGCAGCAGTAAACTCATGACTTTGTGTAGAGCTGAATTCAGGTACTACAGGTATCCCATACAAAAGTTATGATCTTTGCTGCAGGGCAGTAGCTCTTCTAGAAATGGTGACTAGACTCCCAACTGCTCAGTTCTTTTCATCTCTGCTTAGGTTTCAGTGTTGGGTTAAGCCTCTTCTTAGCACATCTTGTTCCTTAACTGTGTGCTTTTTGAACAGAACTGATTTCTGGAGTGGGCTTGAACTCTTACTTACGTTCTTTATCTCCCCACTCCATCATTAGATGTATCACTAGATGCTTAGTTCACAGGTCTGAAACAGGTTCCAGCACTCCATTGATCCAATCAAGGTTCAAAGGTGTCTTTCCTTACAATCATGACTTGCCTTCAGCAGACACATGGGCTGAGGCAGGAGTGCCACATTGTCACTCTCCTGTAATGTTCTCTGGTTAAACTTCTAGCCATAGTATTGACTTATGGTTCAGTTCCAACAAGCCCTGAGCAGCCTCTCTCTCCTCTCATTACATACATGATTCCCAAGAGCGTGTGCTCAATACGCTATCTGTAACTTTCATCTCTACACAAGTGTCCCTGTAGTTAATTGACCAGTCCCACTCTGTCCACATGGGTCTGAAAGTTGCGGGCCTGCTTCAACCAACTTCTCTTTTTTTTTTCCCTGGAAAAATCCATGTCACTAATAATCACTGCTAGCTAGATTCAAGGTTTTTGCTAATAATGGTGTATATATATATTCCTGTTACTTATATATTCCTGTTACTATAATTGTTACTGTATTAGTATTATATGTCATATTATTACTTAGGAGTTTCAAATGAGGCCAAAGGCCATTGCATTAAACTCCTTATATATACACAGCAAGAGAAACGTCCTTACTTGGTATAACTTGCTATCTCTATGAACAAAAAGTTAGGAAAAGCAGTGGTCTGAGCAAGGTCATCCCTCAGGTCAGGAGAAAAACAAGGTGATGGAGCAAGACCTTCTCCTCTAGATTATGCTACTTATTCTGTTTATCTCCTTTGTCAAATCCTCACTAGTCTGCTCTCACCCAAGACCTGCTGCAGAAGGGAAGAAAAGGGTACAATAATACCTCATACAATACAAATCACCATGCCTCAGACTACTCCTGGCAGTAAGTCCTGCTGCATGCACTGACTTTTCTCTATTAGATGTATCAGTAGGACAAAAGCCTAGGTCTTTAAAGTTCATTAGATACCAGTGGATTTTATGTGTGCCAGTGTCTTCAATAATTTGGCCTTCAGGGAACATAGGGTCTGGGATTACTGATTGTCTCAGATTTCAAGCTATTTCTTTAATCAGATGTATTTGTATATGATATAACACAGTTCATAAAAATACTGTTTGGTTTGGCTCACATCTGATAAGCTTCCCTGCTTCCCAGTGAAAAGAAGAAAAGCAAGGGACATTTCCGTGCATATTAGGAACATAGCAAATGAGATCTTGGATATAGAAGAGCAAAGCTGGCCAGATACTGCATATTTTCTACCCTATCAAATAAATGACATGTAATCCTCTCTCTGAAACATAATACAAATGCAGCTGAACCTGAGCCTGGACCTGAGACAACAGCTTTAAGACAGTCATTTTTCCTCCTCCATTTGCTTTCATAAAATGGTGTCCTGAAATATTCTGCTTAGGGCTGCAAGACTGAAGAAATAGTCTGCTTGGCATGAGAAAGGAGAGCCATCCTATTTAAGGCAGAGTGCAGAGCAAATGTCTTCCATCTCACCTTTTCCCTCTCATTTGCAAATTATTTATTTTCACCAGAGGCAGGAATTTTCTCTCTGAAACTAACCTGCTGAATTCCTGCCTTAAAGGAAAATAGAACAAAAACCAGACATTAAGGAAACAGTCAATATTCCCCTGTATGCCTTTGGCTAGTAAACAAAGTCCACCATAGTTTTAGGGGCAGCAAGTTCAAGCCCATCTCTTTCTGGAAGTGTTGTAATGCCCCCTTCTCTCTCTTGTCATCTCTGCAGGCATGGACATATAGACAGTGCATTTACTATGTGTGGAAACAAGGTGCCTCCCTCCAACGATTTCCAGTTTGAAAGACAAAATATAATTCTGGTTTGTGACAAATAGACTCAGCAGAGGCAGTGGTAGAGTTGTGCTCACTCACACTGTCCTTGGAACCCGCTCGGACCAACACTCAGTCTTGATCCCACACTGATACCAGTATCCTGAGGAGCAATCAGGGTCCTGCAAACATTTGGTCGAGGGAGGTGATCTGTCCACTCATTTCAGTATTGGTGAGGCCACATCTGCAGTATTGTGTCCAGTTCTGAGCTTCCCAGTACAAGAGAGACGTAGACTACCTGGAGCTAGTCCAGTGGAGGGCCACGAGGATGATTAAGGGACTGGAATATCTTTTATGGAAGGAGAGGCTGAGAGAGATGGGACTGTTCAGCCTCGAGACAAGATGGTTGAAGGGAAGCTTCTGAATGTATACTGATATGTGTTAGGAGGGCTTGACATATAAGGAGCCAGACTATTCTCAATGGCGCCAGACAAGAGGCAATGGAAATTAATTAAAAAACATGAAAATCCATCTGAACACAAGAAAAAAAAACTTTTTTTAATATGAGGGTGGTGAAACATGGGAATGGTTTTCCCAGAGAGGCTGTGGGCTCTCCGTCTGTGGAGATACTAGAAATTTGACTGGGCACAGCCCTGGCCAGCCAGGTGACTTGAGCAAGAGAGCTGGACCAGATGATCCCAGGAGGTCTCTGCCAATACAAACAATTCTGTGATTGCCATAGGGTTGCTATTGTATTGGAAACAATGTTTTGCATACCCTTTATGTATTTCTTCTCAGTACTGTTTCCTGATGAATTTCAGTTGTAGCAAAGGTAATGGTGAAACTAGGCTGGGGATACTGTCATCTCCTGCAGAGGAGGGGTCTGTATTTAGAGTTGTGAGTGTGTGTCTGCAGAGTCACTGCCCATTATTCAATAAATCTCAAGTGCAACATCAGTCTAGTTGGACAGATGAGGTTGTATGTGCTCAGAAGCCGTCTAGTGCCATAGCTACCATCCGACGAACAATTTGTGGACCATACTTCAACTACTAGATTCTGGGAAGGATTAGTTAAGGAGAAAGAAAAGCAACCTTCAACAGGAAACAGACTTCTCATTGTGCCCCTTCATTGTATATTCTCTGTGCTCCCTTTTCTGCTCAGTAGCACAGACCAGTTTGGGACACTCTAAATTGTCAAGAGCAGCAAGGGGTTACTGGGAGTGCGCTTTGTTTGGCGATATGGATGGCTTTTTTTGTTAACTGAGTTAAACCCATTGTCTGTCCTCCCCCTCCTCCTCCCATACTCTCTCTCCTGTCCTAACCACCCTCATCCCCAGCCCAGCTCACCCTCCACAGATCCCCTTACAGTCTTTGGGTTCATGAAGTACAAATTAGCATAATCAGATTAGCTGCATGGGGTTGTTCAGCAGGGAGCTGAAAAGGAAGAAAAAGAAAAAGTGATTCACAAAGAGAAGCCCTGAGGAGGGCAGAAGGGAGTGGTATTGCTGTTGTGCTGTGGTGCTGAAAACTTGCACCTGCATAGCAGGCAGATCATCTTCTCACTAAGGACTCTTAGATGGTATTAAAGCATAGGAATTAATTGGGGGAGGGTAAGGAGGTGGAGAAAGGATGACAGGAGAGCTGGGTTGGAGAGGAGAGGTTCGGAGAGGAGGGGTTCGGAGAGGAGAGGTTTGAAGAGGAGAGGTTCGGAGAGGAGAGGTTCGGAGAGGAGGGGAGGGGAGGAGGGAGAAGGGGAGGGGAGTGGAGTGGACGGGAGAAGAGTATATCAATAGGTAATTCAATTATCTCGACTGGGAGTATATAGTTTGGTGACAGTGGGAAACATAGTTTGATGCCTATTCATCAGGGAGAGGAGATCAGCTTGGAAATCTGGTCTATCAAGATATGAGTTTGAGGGTCTCTGCAGGAGGCTGATAAGAAACATGGAGGGAAAAAAGCAAACTGCCTAGGAGCATGGGGGGTAGGTTGTTTGGGTTTGGTTTTTGGTTGTTTTTTTTTTTTTTTTCTGAGTGTTTTCTGTGGTGGGCTTGCATCGCTAAGAGTAGTGAACAATCTGTTTGATTGCCTTAGTGCCTCCCAAACTTTCTCCTTTCTGCTCTTGCTGGGAGAAGAACCGTCCCAGAGGACTCAAGACACAAATCCATAGCCACACATTTTAAAAGCAGCTAGGGGCTTTGTATGGTTATGTATTCAGGAATACGAGAAGAAATGAGTCAAAGGTGCTTGTTTTAAAAAAAAAATCTTCAGATACCTTCCAAGGCTGCTTCCAAACTGTCAGGTCTTCCACCTGAATTCCTTGACCAGTCACCCTCGTCTTTCTTACGTAACTTAAAAGCATGCACGGTCAGGGATTACAAAAAAAGCATCCCAAAAAGCAATCATGACAACCCTAAAATGTTTTAAATTGAGCCCTCAAGATCAAGAGTCTTACTGACAGCCTTAGCCTTAGACTTTTTCTGTACTTCACTGAGTCAGGATAAAAGCAAACATAAACGTCAGGATAAGTCAAGCTTTGAGGCAAGCCCCTGGCTGACTTGAACTTGCAGTTTTCAAGAAGAAATACTGTCTTTGGTTTGATTTACTTTAACAGCACATGGCAGAGAACTGCTGGAAGTATTTAACTGATGAAGTTATGATAAAAAGGAAAAAAAAACCTTTTTTTTTTTTTGCTATTTTTAACAACATTTTTATTTCTTTTACTTTAGACATAAGCAATTAACTTACAACTATATCATTAATGGACATATAAGACATATTTAGATAATCTAAAACATAATCATGTTTTATGTGTTTTTATGTGTTGTTTCAGCAGCCTATAGTCTCGGGAAATATTTGAAATTAAGAGGAGCCCCTATATCAGAGCTTTTAGAATTATCTAACTGGCAGTTTGACTTGTTAGATGTAGCAAGTAGATGTAGAGAAGTAATATAGAGGAAGTCTACCCCCCCCTCCAAGAGTAGTGTCCATCCAGGTGTGTCAGACATGGAAGAACCATCCTACACACTTTCTCCCACTTCCACTGACAATTTATCTTGTTTTCATTCTTGTCATTTTTCTTTTTCCTTAGTCTGAAAGAAGAATAATTTGTGGTTTTCCTTTTGCATGTGACCTTAAATGAACTCCAACATGAACTTCAAGGCAATGATAAGTGTAAGATAGATAGAAAGACAAACATATATGTATGTATACATGCACACATATATATGTTTTCTAATTTGCTCAGCTATTCGGTTCAAAATTGACAGGTAAAATTATACTGCTGAAGTTACCTGCCATGAATGTCTCCCCTCACTTCCAAATCTGAGAGCTGAGGAACACCCATTTGCATTCCACATGTCTATGCAGAAATGTGGCCTTTGTGATCGGCCTATCCTGTGCCAAACACAGTGGCTGGGCATGTTCACCAGACAGCAGCTGGCCTCTCTTCTGTAAATTTGAAAATTTAGGGAAAATGCTTGCAGTGTAGCTCAAGAGGAAGAGCCAGATTGGGCAGCTCCCTTCAGCATTGAGTTATTTCAGTTCCCATTCAAGTGGTGGGAACATTGCCCACCCAAGTGGACTGTGCCAGCACCAAGCACTTTTGGCAAGTCCAGTCTGTCAGGCTCACTTGCTCTGCCGGGAACTCTCAACTGACAACCAGCTTTTTGCCATTCAGTCACACAGAGATCACTGCAGAGCCTCTTAGCAGGGCCAGATACTTCCTTCTTAAAGACCTTTTAACCTACAGGCAGCAAAACACTTCAGGTCACAGTCAGCTGGCCCGAGCTTCTATGATTGGCTAGGTCTAATAGCTTCCACTGAAAGTGCTTTTAGGCATTGTAGTTCCCTCTTGAGAGTCTTCAGGTCTTTGCAGTTTGTGTAAAGCTTTTTGAAGTTTGAATTTAATACAGTGTAGTCTTGAGTTAGGGGAATCTGTAGGTTATGTTTTGTTTGGTTGGACATCTATATATGAGAGCACAATAATTCTGCTGTGACTTGAAGGGAGATTTAGTATTGCCTGCTTTTAGCCTTTCTCAGCTCCTTTCTCAGGACTCAGCACTGCTGTCTACCATGGTTTGCCAAATACAGTCACCAAGAGAAAATAAATGCTAAATGTTGTCTACACCCAGGGCTGAAGGCAGAATGCCTCCTTGGAGATTTGTTGACTGTGGACCATCATCCTTTAGCTTCCCATTAAGGTTTAGGCTACCTAAGAAAGATTCTGTCTTTCAAGGCACAGAGTAGGGAGTTTCAAGGAAAGTGAGTGATCTTTGCCAGGTCTGAGATACTCAGTGTTGTTCACTGTGCTCCCAACCATCTGTAATGGGACAGAAAGGTGGGTGCATGGGAAACCTCTCCTGCCCTGTGCTTGTGAATATCTCTCTGCATCGCTTGCCAGCATAAAAGTTGGAGACTTCATCTGAGGCCCAATGCAGTCTATGCTGAGATCCATAGGAGTCTCACTGACTTCTTTCTACCCTTCATCTTGGGCCACTTCTGTGCTATTTTGTGGCATTTATGCTCAGCAGAGGACATGTACCCACAGGAAGGTTGGTTGCTCTTTGCCTCTCCTTTTGGCTCTCAGTGCCTGGGGGGGTCCCTCTTCCAAAAGAGGCTTATCACAGGGTCCTCATTTGTGCACTCTTGGGATTGCAGTCCATGGCAGCAAAACAAACCATGGAGGGACAGCATGTGCGTTCATTTGCACACATGGGAAGCGGGTAGGAGAATACAACAGGATGAGACTAACTCTTTTTCTTGTAGAAAAGAGCTGACCAACTCAGAGTGCAATGAAAATGCTACCCGTGGCTTATGGACAGAACAACAATGAATAAATTCAACCAGATACATGTATCAACCAGATATAGGGCAATCTCTACCTTCTGTAACCCAAATATTTGTTTGAGCTTCTTCCTCCACCCACCTTCTCCCCTCTGATTGTCTCAACACCTGCTGTATTAAAAATACAATTTCATCCCTGAAAAGTGACGGATTTAGACTCTGACACTTTGTCAATGACCTTTAGATTTAAGACTGGCTCCCAAGTGACCCGTGCCCCACAGGTCAGCAGTTAAGTCGCCCATTCTCTCTACCTCCTTTCATCACCCAGCCTTCAAAGAACAAAAGTCAGATCTGCCTTGCTCACAGTGACCTTAGGCATGGTCACTGCATATCATTCCCTAGCAGCAAAGAAATTTGTAGGAGCCAGTTAGATATTGGAAGATAAATTACTAAATGTTTCATTAATTGTATGCCTCTGAAACACATCGATCCTGCAGCCTCCACTTCTTGTTCAGAGCAAGATGCTAGGATGGATCTTGGTGTCTTGAAATAACTCTGGCCATTTAATTTGTCTAGCCCAGGAATCCTGTGAGACTCCCTCTGCTGTGCTCATTGTACCCTCCTCCTCCCTGATTTATACACAGTACAACTAACAAGACTGCTGAGTATATGCCTCACCACAAAGTCTTCCTCATTGTGGGCAACACTCCAGAAAAAAACAAGGCACTATGCAGACCTAGGATTTTGCTGTGCAATGTCCAGTGCTAGGTGCAGTGTGTTCACAACAGCCGGCATTTGAATCCACTGGATCTCAGGCCAAAACCCTGATTGCAGATCTGCCCTTCCTCTAACCACAGGCTGGCCATCACTAGGATTCATGCATAAGACTGTAGCATCCTTGCAAGACACAGTTGCGATATATTTCATTCCCTACCCAACGCAAATATCCAACTTCAATTACACTCCACAGCCACAAAGGAGATACTGAGAAAGTGGACATGTGAACAGCAGTCTGCACAGCAGACTTGGAGCTGGTGATGCATGATTTACTTTTAAGGAAGGTGTACATTTCACCTCTCCTGGCATCAGTTCTCTAAGGCTCTGTGATAGCTGAAGAGTCTCTAGCACTTGTCTCTAGCACCCAGCCTCTGAAGAAAGTAACCCTTGCTTAATCTGAAATGTGGAGCTATATTCTTCCATTGATCATGTTGGAGATTCTTAGTAAAGGAATGTCTCACTGGGATTTCTGCATCACAAAGACATGGAACGACTCCTCACACCTTCTGTGCAGGCTAGGAGTACCATGGGTTGGAGGGAGCCATGACTCTTCTAGCTGCATCGTGCCTTTTTGTATCAGGAGATAGCAAATATGCTTCTAGAAGATACCACCTTAGCTGATCTTCCTTGCAATATTGACAGCCATATCCTCACAAAAAAAAAAATTATAAAAGTAAAAAAAAAAAGTGCTATTCTTACAACTCTATTTAGCACTGCTAGTTACAACTAGGAGACTCCATAGAGGCCTTAAGACTAGGGACATTTTTGTCATTTATACTAAGGTTTTGCCACTGCTGCAACATATGTGAGATATTTTCAGCCAGCTCCAAATGACTTGGTACATCTCTGTGCCACAGGTCCCATTATCTCACAGCACAGCACCATGTTAACATGGCTATACAGTGCCTACTTTCAGGGGAAGCGTTGCCACACGGTCCTGAACATACTAACTCATCTGGCATCAATTGCTGCATGCAGATGGTCCTCTCTAAGGTGGCATTGCCTTGCTTAATATAAATACATATCTTGCACCTCATATTTGCTGATTTTATGACTTAGATGTATAATCTCTTGAGATGATACCTTTCTCAGGCACATATTGTGCAGAAATCCCTCGCTTGGTTTATCACTGAGCAGTGTCAGGGCTGTGAGACATCCAGTTAACCATGAAACTGAAACTGTGTCCCAGTGATCTTTTCCTCACAACTTCTGCATGTGTGATCCTAGTCCTTCCTTTCTCAGCCTCATATGCAATTGGGGATTAGGTTGTTCCCATCGGGTGTTAGCCAGAAATAGCAGCTTTACATCCTAAGCTCCTCTCCACTTTGGATGAGTTTTTATATCTGAACCTGGACACAAGTCTGAATCTGTAGGTTGTGCCTATCTGAATATCTCCAGATAACAATAGACTCAAATTAAAGTCCAAATTAATTCTTTAAGGTGACTTCTGCTTTTTAAAATGGAGTTGGTTAAAATCTGTTGAATTGTGAATATTTGGAAGAAAAACACAACAGTGTTGCACAATGAAATTTTATTTATCTGCCTTTTTCAAGAGTTGGTCAAAATCTTCTATCATGTAGACTGAAATGCAATTCAACCAAAAAGTGTAAGAAATTGTAATAAGCAAAGGTTTTCTGTCATTCTTCATCATCTGATAATGTTGCTTCTAACATCAAGACTCTTGCATGTGTGCTGAACAGTAGAACAATCCTCTACTGGAAATTACATTGTAAAGTTTTTGGTATCCTCTACAAAGTGGTATACAAATGTAAAATGAAATTTTAGAGAAGTTTAAAAAGAAAAAGATTAGTTTCTTAAATAACTTACTTGGAATATATTAGATGTTAAATAACGTCATATACCACAAAATGTGGTCAGTTACACCTTATTTGTTCATGATTAGACAGGTAAGAAATCCACAAAACACAAAGGAGAAACTTGGAAAAACAAAAAATCTTTGGTAGATAGATCTAGATAGATCATGAGAGTTGGGAGCTCCTAAATGGAAAGGAGAACAGAGTGCTGATATGAACCAAAGCAATAACAAAGAGGGAAGTTTCTTAGGACAGAAAATATAACAAGCATGTTATGTTACAAAATCGCCAGGTTTTCTTTGCCCTTTCCTGGACAATAACTCTGCTCATAAGATGTGTTGGCTTGCCTTGGCGATGGGTGTTTCCTAGGACAGCAAGTGTCTTATAGACCAAATAGCACCACCACACCTCACCAATAAGTGCTCTGATTTAGCATTTACTTGACTAATTTATCTTGCTGTAGCTCTCAGCAGGTCAATGGAAAGGTAAGAGGAGGACTTGACTCATTACCTTTGAGGCACTGTGCAGAAGAGGCTGTGACTCCATTCCGTAACATTAAAGTGGGCATAGGCGGGGAGAAAGCAGTACTGATTTCGTGAACCGTGCAAAAGACTGTACATTTCCAGTCAGCTGCTCTCCAGTGCAGTCATCAGCCCAGATAGCTCAGAAATGCAGCGATAAGCAAACTGAAGATTAGCAGTGTTCTGAAACAAAATGAAATCACCCTGAACCCTTTCAGCTTTTTTTTCCCCCCTTTTTGGTCAAAATCTCTCCACTGGCACACCGCTACCTTACAGCACCAGCCCTGGATAGAGGAGCTGTGTTCCTGTCAGACCTTGGTCTTTGTCAGTGCACGGGACAGCCCAATACACACTTAGCAGGAGCCAAAGAGCCCTGGCTTCTTTGGTGCAGGTGCTGGTTGGCAAGGCTTTAAAAGCAGCTCAGCTTTGGGTGCCAAATCCCCTTATGCAGAAAGTCTGTATGTGTTACATGCACATACCCTACCTCTGCTTCCCGAAGGCAGCTCATTATCTCACGCATAAACAGAAACAGCCCAGGAACATACTTTGGCACATGGGAGCTCCGTTTCTTCACCAGTGGTAAATAGTTGTCTTTTCTAAGCATTGATATGTACCTTGGTCCACATGGAAATCAGAAGGACTTGTAGCAGTGGGAGTAGGATCTGACCAGGAAGTAGTTCTTAAATCTGGTGTCATTTCTGTGGCTGCTCCAAGCAGCTTGGTAACTTGCACGAGCACATGATTTGTGCCAACTTTGCTGGCACAGATTATAACTCATTTGGGAAATTCATTTGATTTGTGGGCAACATCCCACAGTGGTTGTCTTCATTAAACATTTTTTTATCCAGCTTGTCATCTAAACACCTAAAGCATGGTGGTTGGTGTTCCTTACAGGGAACTGACCCACTGAATCAAGTGGAAGACATTTACACCAATTTCTTTGTCCTTGCTCCATCAGCCCACTTGGATAGTGTCCAAATGGAAGAACCTCAACAGGTTTCAACAGGTGAAAGTGAGGTGTTTAAAGGCAGTCAGCTGGGTACGCAGGCAGCATGCCTCTAGTCTTGCCCATGGTCTTGGTACCCTACCTGGGGCAGACATTAATCCAACTTCGTGCAGTCTAGCATCACAGCACCAGGGTCCTACAGGAGACAGCAAGGATGCGTGCACCGTGGTTCTGCCTCATGCAGCAGCAAAAGCAGGGCTGGTTCAGGAACTCGATCCCCAAGACCTGCGGCACACAGCCCTGTGCTGAAGGGGCACTGCAGTGCACCAGCAGTGCATGCCCAGCTCTTTCTGCTAGGCTCAGACATGCTCTGCACCCCAGCACAGGAAGGCACACTGCTCACTGCCATTTCCAGGAAGGTTTTCACAGTGCCTTTCTCCTGAGACCTCCCTCCCAAAACAAGACCTCCCTCATTGCTACAGCAGCTGAAGAACAAAGATGTTTAGCCACCAACTTGTTTGATGGGCTTTTAAGGCAACTGGAGCACAGCTGACCAGCTGCCTTCACATGCACACTGTCACTGCTGTGGAGGAGGTTTGCTCTGTCTATTGAACCCTCCAAAATGTCTTCTTTTCTTTTAAATTGGCGTTTTTGCTTTAACCTAACGTTTAATTTTGTTTAATAGCATTTTTCTCTGACACTAGGAATCCCCCCGGTCTGATGGAGAAAGATGTAGCCAGGTTCAAGGGCTAGGACTTGTATTTAAAAAAAAAAAAAAAAAAAAAGAAGCAAGCTGGAAATAAGATTCACAGGTTCAACAGGGAATGCAATTAGCCCTGGAACCACTAGTGGAGGACTGTGGCAAGTATCACATCTCTCCAATCTTTCACTACCGAGGCCAAATGTCTACCTTGGACAAATTTTGTGGTGCAGTCATAATTTTGAGCTCAGTAGTGTTTCTGTGAAACAATATGGGAGAATAATCTCTTTCCCTACCAGAAACATTGAATGAATTTCTATGGCCTGATTTATGGAGGAGACCAGGGCAGAAGGCCCGTCTGGCTTGGACTCTGCTGTGACAGCAGTGAGTCCTTCCAAGTTCCCAGGGGCTACAAGTTCTCTGTCTTCCTGGCAGTCTTCCAGGTTGTTGACTGCCCAAGGATATCCTTTCCTATTAAATAAAAATATTTACCAAATAAATAATCACAATACATAGAGGAGCAACCCAAGATTCTGCAAAAGGAGAGGGACTATCAGACTAACACCAAGACTGGATGTCTTATTGTCTGCTAGGGAGATGACGTCTCTGACCAGCACTCTACTATATTGCGGCTCATGCCAGGAGAGGAGACACCACAGTTTTCTATGAGTGCCAGCTCCTCCATGCTCTGCAAGCATGGGGCTTGCTGGAAGAACCCCAGAATGCTGCCCCGTGTTGCCACTGCGGTCTGCTGTAGGCCTGGCTCTCCCAGGACCTTGACAAGGAAGTTGATATATCTCATAGCTAACCGAAGTGTCTCATTCTTGCTCAGTTTTTTGTCTGGTGGGTGGGTGGGAATGAGTTTCCTCAGCTTGGCAAAGGCACTGTTGACATTTTGCTGCCTCCATCGCTCCCTGGTGTTGGTGAAGATCTTCCTTGTCATTCTCAAGGTGCTGCAAAGCAAAGGAGATTGTGAGTGAATGCTAGATACCCCTGGCTTTCATGCAGGCTGCTGCTCTGGGGGTACTGCAACCTCTGGACCAGTAGCAAGGACACGGTGGTATGCTAGGCAGTTCTGATTTTTGCCCTCTGTGGCTGATGCCCTTGTCCTGCATGTCCTGCAGATTCACCCTCTCCCTAAAGTCACGTCTTCTTTCACAGCCATGATGACAAGCATTGCAGCTGCAACCAGATGCCAGCGTCCAGTAAGGACTTCACAAAGGAATACAACTGTTTGGTGCTACTACGAGCCCAGCTTCTTCAGGCTCCTGACAATTCCCCTGCAGCAGAATTCCCAATAGTCAATGCATTAGTCATCCCACCAGGTTGCATGAGGGACACACAGGTGCTTTTTACAGGGAAAAGTGTGCAGGGCCAGGGCAGAACACATCCATGCTTTCCCAGCCCCAATTCACACCTTCGTGGCGGCTGTTCCCAGCTTTTCCAAGCTTGGTCACTCGTGGCTGGAGCTAAGTCAGGTGGACCTTTATTATGGGCCTTTAGTGAGCAGACAGGCAACATTACAGGCATGTATGATCATGGTTATTTCAGAAGTCTTTTGCAGGGAAGCAACAGTCTGGTGCCCTGCCCAGCCCACACTGACTGCTCACTGCTGGTGGCAGAGACTCTTCAGGCTTCTGCTTTAGCCTCTGAGAGCTGCCAAGACTAAGCCGCTATGTAAGTGTCACCTGTCCACCCTGCCTCACAGAGCTCAGCAGCAAAGGGAACCGAGTGCCCAGAGCAGACCTGGTAACAGAAGAGTGCTGTGCAAGGATTACACCGTAATTTTAAATGCAAATTACCAGAAAAGTTGTCAAAAGCTCTTGGGGTTGTCCTAATCCTGCTCCCACCACCACTGGGAAGAGTCCTCCCTTCTCTCCCACATCCCTGCAGGAGACACTCACTTCTCCTTTTCCAAAGCTGCTTTTTATGCCAATGGCACACAGACTGTTGGAGCAGGGAAAAACGATCCACAGCCAAGAGACTAAAGGACAAATGTTTCCACTTACCCTCTTCTGCATGTGAAAAGCTCAGCTTTTTATATTCATTGGCAAACCCATCCTTACAGCTGTCCCACTGGGGACTGGGGAGCAGGAGGGATAGCACCCTTCACCTCTAGAAAGAGGAAGCTTAGGGGTGACAGCCCAGCTGTGATCCCGTGTCCATGTGAAGCAGCCTCGTACTGTACAAGATGCTCAGTGTTCAAGAAATCCCACTGTGACTCAGAGGTTAATTAGGGTGTCCTGGCAGGGAGACAAGACATGCATGGCAGACAAGGAAGTTCCCTCCCAGCTCCTTCAAGTCCCAGTCCAGCACTAATTACAAATTACCAGGGAAACACAGTTACAGCATCGTAAATTATGTCAGAGCCGTGTTCAGAGACCTCGGTCACAGATGCAGCTAATACAGACATGCCCACGTACACTATATATGGCTGTGCTCAGGCCACCCATACCTCATGGGCTCCTCTTGGCTGTAGCCTTTACAGAGCTAACACATTTCTATTTTGGCAGAAGGCTGAAATGACTGTCAGGCCCAGTTGTCCACTCTGCCTCTAGGAGACGAGAAAATTGTCTCATCAAAATGTCCTTGCATCATGAGAGGCTCATTTAAAACCAAATCCTCATATTTCATGTTGCTGAGTATTTTTTGTAGAATTATGTTGAGACCCATTGCTTGATCTGAATCAGGGTTGTATCTCTCTCTTCTTTTTTTGTTTTTTTAATTATTCTGTTACTCCATGTTTGTGCTATGGGAAGACAGCCACATCTGTGATACAGATTTTACACTTTGTCTTCCAGTGCTCCTCTGTAGTGTGGTGCATTCACTCCCCAAGGCAAAATTTTTGCCTTTATAGTTTTATTCTTTCAAGCAGCTGCTTGGATGCATGTGAGATTCGGAGTGCCACCTGCTTCTCTCTCTTCTGTTTTTGGTGTTTGGTTTTTTGGTTTTGTTTTTTTTTTTTTTAAAGACAAATTTATCTGTGTACAAAGGCAGGTATAACATAGGGAAAGTTATTTGAGTTTCCTTGTTCCTTCTAATGGGTTGGATGGATTGTATTTTGCCAGGCCTTTCAGTCTCTGCACTGTAATTCTGGTATGTGGGTCTGGGTTTGCTGGATGCCTGTTTACATCTCAGCTACAAATACCAACAGAGGGTCTGCTCCTTCTCTTTCTTTTGCTGCCGACAGTCCCCAGCGGAGCACTCCAGGGAAGCAGGTTAGCATCCAGCCCTGGTGCTGTTAACATGTCATCTTGTCCTGTTAGCTTTGTTATTGGTGGAAAAATAACCCCAGCCTACTCCCTCACACCATGCTTCCTTTTGTCTCTCTTCTCTGGCCTTTGGAAAGGACAATACTACATTTGTGGTCACAAGCCTTGTTAGCAAACAGATGCCTTTGTGAGACCAGCTCCTGCTTTCCACTTTGAAAACGTGTGTTTGTATTTCTGACTTTTATTCAAGATCAGCAAACACAGCTCCTTCCCTCTCCCAGTGCCTCCTCTTGCACTGATAGCTCTATGGGGAGCTGCATTTCAGGTGTAATCCCCCTCGGTACATCTCTCCACCTTAAATTCCTCTCTCCTTTTTCCCTTTACCCATGTAGGTTTCCTGTTGCGCTCAGAGTTTCAGCTAGAAACATAAGAGAAAAAATGAGCCTGATCCAATACTGCAGTAATTCTAATGTTTCAGCACAGCTTCTTTTCTCGTATCATCACCTACACATCCCTTGAGTTCTCTGTAACCACAGCACCTTCCAGTTAAAATGCAGCGGGTTTACCGACAAAGGATCTGATTTTTATTCCTTTTGTCTCATTCCCTTCCTCCTCTTCCCTCCTCCTCTCCACCTCCCTCCCCCCAAGCTTGGCTTTCAGCATCATATTACTTGCAGTTTCAGGTCTTTGCTGATGTTGCACGTCTGAGCAATATATTCTCTAGCTTTCTCTGCTGCATTGTATAAAATATGTATAGTCTAGTGGCTATGTGTGGCTTATATCCCACGGGTCCATTTTAAATCTGTGCAGAAATCACTCATTTGTACATATCACAGACAGATAGATTGCATTAACCCGCATGCCTGGATTCCGTGCTTTCTGGTCACCTTCACTAACCACAGATTAACAGCTCCACATTTAGCTGACAATAAAGAAACCCAGGAAGACAGCAGCTTAAACTCAAGAGGATTAATTCTGCTCTCAGGAATGTAAATCTGGAAGGTTACACCATTTTTACTGGAGGAATTACTCTGAAGGGCAAAATGTTGCCCCCGAGGACAGGATTTAGCTCACATCAAGAAGACAAGTCCAGAAGTAGTAGCTAAGTGCAATTTCATGACCTAAGATATACATCTGCAGCGTGTAAAGAGAATTGTGCAAAGAAATAACCCCAGCACAGCAGTGAATCTACTCCAACAGCCAGAAGGAAAAAGAACAAAACACAACCACCCACCAAACAGATAAGCGAAGCTCTTTCCACCCCTCTGCCTATCCTTTTGAAAAATATAAAAACTGGGTGGGGATGGAGGATGGAGCGGGGAGCTGGGGAATACTGGCTGTTGGTAATGCAGCCGCAAGTGCCACCACACAAAATACTAAACAATAGAAGATGAAGATCTCTCCCTCGGTAGCAGCAGTTCTCACAGCCTCTCTATGTAAAAAGCCATTCAGGCAATTCTGACAGTAGCCGCAGAGCGGCTTAGGCACAAAGCACCGTCTCTGCTAGGACACTGCCTGGCAAATGGCCCCTGAGCCAGTGGTTAGTGTAGGGGGGCTGGCAGGGGACTCGCCAGGAGCCTGGCACTCAGTCATAATTAGCAGGCTGCTATTAAATAAAGATCTTGGATGAGAAAGTTTCTCCCTCAAGCTATACCTTTGACCTCGGTGAAGTTTAATCCATGTTGAAACTGGCCGCTGGAGACCTGCTCCTGCAAATCTTAATCAGACAGCAGATGCCTGCTGCCAGCAAGAATTGGAGTGCTTCTAGTAAACCTGCAGTGCCATACTGTTACTCCATGGGAGGAAACCCACTGCCTGCTAAAACTGGTTATTTAATACATTGCATTGGATGTATGTATTAAATACATTAGCCCCTCAGCCCTTAAGTAAATGGCAATAGAAGAGCAGATGGTGCCTGTTTCCTATATCAGGCAGGTGTTTATGAGCCTGATCTGCCACAGAAAGCGAAGATTCCCCAGCTATCACTCCTTACTGCTGTGCTTTGTTCACTTTGCATCAATGTGATCTGGAGGAGAAAGAGGAAGCTCATTGTTTCTCTCTTCAGATTCACACAAGCCTGGGAGCATGGGATGCCACTGCCTGCAGAGGAGATTGAGCATGGATGTCACAAGACATTACACTGCCTATCCATAATGTGTGACTTTTTTTCTCTCCCCACTCACTAGGATGAATAAGTTCAAATTCTTTGTAGCTGAACCATCCTCTGTTTGCTGCACAGTTGCTTGGACTGCAAGGACTTCCTTTGGGTTGTGGAGGCAATGAAAAGCAGAGGGAACAATGCAAGCTGGGGATTGACAGCTTGCAAGAGGAGCAGTGCACCGCTAGTGACAGGCTCTTCCCTCCCAGCTTTCCTCCGGTCCCTCTCTCCATCACTGCCTCTGGGTATCTCAGCACTGTACCCATCCCCAAGTGCTTCCCACCTGAAATCCCACAGGTGCTGGTGGTGGACAGCGACACAGAGAGAGAACACAGCACAGTGAGCCAAATGCTGGGCTGGCAATCAGGGAATTGAACTTCTGTCCTCATTTCTGCTGTACCTTAGCCTCAGGTAAATTCCTTTTTTTTTTTTCCCGCACCTCCGTATTCCTCCTGCTTGTAATTAGTTTGTGTTAGCTGCAAGGTTTGTGGAAAGGAAAGCATTTGTGTGTGTGTGTGTGCTAGAGCGGCTGCCAGCACATTGTGGCCCAGCCTTGCTCAGAAGAGCTCTTACAGGACAATTCCTAGCACCAGCAGTGAACTTCATTTTATTTCAAATAAGATGTGGAAAGAGGAGCTACTTCAGGAGTAAACAAAGGCTCCTTTCACTGCCTAACACGTCTCTTGGGAGTGTTATCTGACAATCATATCACAGTATAAAGTACAGCAGAGCAGCAAAAGCACTGTAAAAACCAGTCGGCGCTGAGAGAGTGATTTACCTTTTTAGAGTCTGTAAATCTGGGACAAAACACACATAGTTGAATCTCTGCTTCTGGGAGTCCTCCCATCTAAGGGCAGCATTTACAGAAACTCTCACAGCTACACTGTGCTCTCCTTGAACCTTCAGAAAAAGGAAATCACTAGAGTCTTCAAAGGCAACTGTGGAAAGGTCCCAAGCTTAAGTAGGCCTTCATGTCTGGGGATACTAGTCTGTATGTGATCACAGTTTCAAAAGGCAGGTTTTTAATCTGACCCAGTGTTGCCCCTGGGTTGCTCAGCTTTGTGATGCGGTTGCTCTGCTAGAGGGTGCAGATCTTCAGGAGGGGAGCGAATTTGCTGCTGTTTGAGAAACCAGCCTTCCCTGCAGACTTCATAACCTGGACACTCTAGCATCGTGTCCCCTGAGGCTGCCTCTGGAAAGGTGGATCCGTAGAGCAATGGGCTAGCACCCAGCAGGCACTTGCGAGGGCACAAAACATTTGGTTAAGAATTTACCAATAGTGATGAAGATATTTACTCAATGTGCAGAGTAAGCACATGGGAGTGGTTTGGAGGTTTTTTTTTTGTTTTCCTGTGGCTCCCTTCTTGTCAAGGCTTTTTATGTTCCTTTGCAGTAAAGTCAAATTACACCACAGCTCTGTGCAGAACAAAGAACCCACTCACTGGCTGCAGCAGCTTTTGCTAAAAGGAGGCTTAGCGTATTGGCATGGAGAGGACAGCTCGCAAAGCTGAGCAAGGAGCACTCTGCCAGGAGGTTAGTTAAAATTGCACTTCTGTTATTTTCTGTTCAAGAAGATTTGATTGGAAAAGTGCTTCTCTGTCCTCCGGGTGTCGTCTCCAGTAAGGCACTCATGTCAAAATCTGAACTACCGTTCCCCTGAGTTTCCTTTAAAAACAGTCTCTGCCAGACTAACTTCCCAAATACAACATAGGACACTATCCCCGTGCTTCAAGGTTGACACAGAGAAGAAAAACAGCTTGGTGGTCTTTCATGAGTTCTTCAGGGATTCATTTTCTCACATATCTGTTCCACACAGATACTTGCTCCCACCATGTTGCCACACTCATTCCTGCATTCCTGCTATGAGGCAGGCAGGTACCAGTTCATAGCAGAAACACGTCCCTTTCCTCTAACTTCCTTGCCTTGCCTGCATAGTCCACATCCTCCTTGCTGAAAGGCTGGAATGTGAAGGAGGGAGAACCAGTTGTTTACAACTTGGCAAAGATCCATCTGCTCACGCTCTTACAGGAGTTGTTAAGAGCAGAGAAGGGAAAGTCCAGTGCTGTAAGGGATATTTGCACCAGGGGAAAGTAGATCTTGTATGATGTTTGGATATGACCCCAAGATAATATTTGCTTTTGCATTTTATCCAGGTCTGCTCTGAGACTGATAGTTAATCTCTCTGTGACTTCAGCAAAAGCAAGACTGAAAGTTTGTCAGCATCCCGGTAGCAGCATGCAGTGCCCTGTCTTCCTACCAAACACAAGTTTAAACCAGTCTACTGACCACCCCAGGAATTAATTGGGTCTGCTGTGCATAAGACCAGAGGTCACCATAAGCACAAAGAAATGTAACCACCACAGCAAATCATAACTTCCAAAGTGTGATACAAATCACTGCAAGACAAGGACCGCAATTCTGTTTTTCCCTAAATGTCATGCCACTAGCCTCCGTGGGGGCTGCACCTGATAGAAAGATCAGTATGATCTTTCATCATCATCCCTGCATCAACCACACTCTAGTGGGCACCTGCATTTAGTCCCTAAGCCTCCTACCTAGCATGCTGACTCTGTGAGCATTTAATTTCTTGGATCAGCTGCTCGTATCACAACTACTTTAATGATTTATGTAAACAGGCAGTAAAAACAAGCTGCATTTATTTTTATTATTTTTGGGGAAACTATATAGAAACACACAGTGGAAAAAGGTTCTAAAAATTGTATATCATCCTATTCTGTTATATGGAAATCAAAAGGGATAGAGACAGCTACTTCAGAAAAAAATGCTTATTTTGTAATTTATTAACTTTCTTGGGCAATTGCAGCTTTAAGTAGAAGGTTACCCCTGGAAATATACACGTTTCATACTGGCAGTTTTGAAAGTTTTTTACAAATCTGAGAGTGAATAATATTTACTGGCAGGAATGAAATTAATAAAATGGCTAAGCTTTTCCTCCTAAGTGAACTTAGGAATGGAGCAAAATTCAAATGCCTGTGTATTTAACATATGCATCAGCTGTAAGACAATCGACAATAAAGTAGTGGAGATATTTTTAAATGTGTGAGGAGTGGAATTTAAAACTGTTTCTTTATGTTTTTAGCTGTTGTCCCTGTCACAGGATTTCCATACATTCTAGTACATAAGCATGCAGTGAAGTCTAACAAATGCTTGATTACCTCTGTTTTGCAAAGAATTTGTTTTAAATATCAAACACCGTTGGAGAATTCTGTTAAGTTTTAGTTCTAAGCTGAGAGAATCTGTGATGCTCTATGTAAACATTTTGCACCAGTGCAATAACTCTGATTTACAGCACTTTGCAGTGGTACAAATGAGTTTGCTTAGTATTTATTGTACAGTTATGATGTGAGAAAATCTAGGAATAGTAGGAACAGTGATTTTAAAATCACATTAGTTTTCTCCACATCTAAGCCTCAACATGTCTTACAGCAGCAGTAAAAGCAATTAATAATTTTTCCTGGCATGAGGTCTGTTTCACTGAGTCTCTGTGGATACTAAGAATTTGGAAAGTCCCAGCACAAAAATAGGGCAACACAGTTACTTTGCAGCCACCTGTAAGTGGACATTTCTGTAACTATTCTGTTTGTCAGATCAAGTGCCTTACTCTTAACTTTTTGATTACAAGACTGAGAGGTGCCATGATAATAAATAAAAATCCAGTGGATGGGAAAAGACTATTGCAGAAATTCCTTCTTTTAATTCCCTGCTCCAAAAAGAAACTTTGTCATTCCTAAGAAAGTTGCAAGATAAGCCCCAAAGCAGGGAGGCAACACTGTAAAGAGAAAAGGCTGTTGTTACTTACTTTTCTGGTTACAGGTGCTTCTGGTTATTGAAACCTGGTCAGCGGGTAAATGGACAGCAAAACCGGATGCTTCCTATTTTTCTTTCCCAACCGGTCTCACAATGCCTGGCCACAGAGTTTGCCCTCGCTGGAGTCAGCCTAGCACTGGTCCCGGCTGCCTCATTTATAGAGTAGCAGGTCCTTTGTCTGGCGCGTGTCACCACTAGTCCTAGCAATCCAGGGAGCTTGTTTTGCATCTCCCAGGAGATTCTCTCTATCCTGCCTTTCCCCTCCTCACCACACACCCTCTGCCCTTTTCTGGGGTTGTTACGGGGCAGTAGCTGACAGTGTGCTTACTGGCCTTAGAGCGACTGCAGCTAGGTCAGGTGCACTTTGTGGGAAAGGATGGAAGCTGCTCGTGGCAAGAATCTAATTTTTATCTCTTTTTTTCTTCTTTTTGGGGGGGATTTTTTAAAAAAATTATTTAGTCAGCTCTGAGCTTATAAATGTTTCCAGAGACATTCAAAAGCCATCTTTAACACAACATACTGAGGAGCAGCTTGTGTATTTGTTGTATTCCTAAGGAGGAGATTCCCTCTCTGCTCTGACACTTAAGTGCTGTGAGGTTGTGGGGGTAACTGTGTGCAGGCAAATAGATCCTGCACAAGCTTTTCTGAGGAAAGCTCTCTTTCACTTAAGAGCCACAGCCAGCGCCTTCTGCAGCCTGGAGGACAGCCACAGCTGCTGCAGTCTCTGTGCTGCCCCAAGCCCTGCGCTGGCCCTCTGCCCGAGTCCGCGTGACAACAGGAGGCTGCAGGTGTGAATTCACACATCTACCAGCTTGCCCTTCATTCTGAGGCCTATGCTGTACACTAAGGGTAGGTTTAACTCGTGCTTTTACAGCAAAGATGAGCCAGCTCCATATGCCTGTGGCTAGGACACAGGGTCAGTGAAACAGAGACTTTTTTCTCTGCTGCTGAGGTGCCCCTAAAACTTCCTCTCAGCTCAGGCACAACAAGCAAGCAAGCTGACATCCAATTGTGAGAAAAAAAATTGCAGACTACCATCTCCATCACTGGAGCACATGCCTCTTTGTCCATGACAGAGACTGCTCCATCCAGCCTTATCCTTCCTCTAGGTAACAAGTCTCTTCCTAGGAAAATAGTTGTAAAATTGTCTTGTTACAAACATACAAAGCCTTTGGGACCCATATAACCTTGTCTGCATCTCCATCCACTTCCCCTTTAGGTGCTGGGAGTTTGCTTTAGGTAGGGGTAAGAGTAAATAGGGAGAACAAGAGGAAGATACCTACTTTCACACTGGGAGCCTCAGGATACTAAAGGGAACAAGGGATGGGGAAAGAGCAGCCCCAGCTAATCGCTACAATCATGGGGCAGGAAAACTTCTGTATCCAGGATAAGGCAGGTTTAAGCACACTCTACAGCTTTCCTCTGCCACCCAAGAAAGCTCAGCTGTTACCCACAGCACCTCACCCAAAACAGCAAGCTGGCTAGGTAGGGCTCACCTACCGGGTTTTTAAAAGCACTGCAAGTATTTCAGTTAACAGCATTGCCCCCATAAATATTAACAGCTCAGTGGTGGAATGATACCGTTGCTCTCCGGAGAGAGAAGAAGCCTCAGGTCCTCGCTGGGGCAAGTCGTTCCCTGCAGAGCTTGACTGGAGGTTCAGCCCTTTCACATGGTAAATTAACAGCGGCACTACAGCCTGAAAGCTGTGTCAACCGCTTCATTTAGCACAAGTGTTATGTTAACTAAAGGCCCTATTCCGGAGGGGCCTTTGGCCTCACAGAAGCCTAATTTCCATGCAATTTACATTGGAAAGTTGCAGAGTGCCCCTCCTCTCTGTTACTTCCTTCAACCCGTTATTCACCCACAGTCTGCCCTGAGATGCTCCAGCCAGCACACAAGAGTGGGGAAGGGGGCTTGCCAGTCCAAAAAAGGGAGGGAGCTGAACCTCTTTATTCCAAATTGCTTGGATATTTCACTGCCTGGGGCTTTCAAAACCTGGCCAGATGAAGCACTATAAAATACACAGCCAGGAAAGTGTCTGTCCTTGCAGGGAGAGGGGCTGGATGGGCTGCTATTCATTTTCACTTATGTATCCATGCAAGAGTACTGGATCCTACTCCTGTTGCTCTCAGATACGGGTTTCACCCATGCCCTGTCCAGAGGCAGGCTCATGGTGAGAAATCTGCCTTACTGGGGAAACACGAGGAGAAAAAGGGACATCCTAGCCCACTCCCAAGTATTTCAGAAAAGCCATCACCACATCTCTTTAGTCTTCAGCCACATTCCCAGGTCTCCCCGTCTTCCTCCTGCTGTACAATGGATTTGCTCCTCCTAAATTCCACTGTAGTAGCCGAGCTCAGGCTGTGCAACCCACAGTATCTGGGAGGTCCTCACCTTCCCCTTGCTCTCCTGCTCCCTGCTGTCCCTGCCTTGCAGCCCCACTGCACAGTAGCACTTTCTCCTGCACTGCTGGGACACTCTGTGACCCACTCTCAGGCCCTGGACAGGAGGTCCCAGGTGCCAAGCTGACATTGGTGTCAAGTCATTGGGAAAATGCTGATGAGATGACATGGGGATGCTAACGTTTACACCAACTTTAAGGGTCTTTTCCACAGTCTCAGATTGCTCTGGAAGGGTCATACATGAGAGTCTGCTTCACGGCCTCTTTACCAAGCTTCCTGTTCAACTGTAATTACTTGGCACCAATGAACCACACCAGCCTTATTCAGCTTCCTCTCCATACTTAGCAGTAACATGGCAGCAGGGAAAATACATTATCAAGATATCCCTGCAGTCCTGGGATTACTCTTCCCTAGTGCAATCCATAGCTGCCAGGATAGTACAGCTCAGCCAGGGGCAAGGAGAAAGGAACAAGAGCAGTGAAAGCAATATTGTATCCTGGGCATGCTGTTGCTCACAATAATTTCTGCCAGGATCCATCCTGACAGTTTCCTTGGAGTCTGGGGCAATACTTTACCTGCAACAGGTCTGTTTTTTAGCAGTCACCCATTATCGGTTCATGAAAAGACAATGGGAAACAGAATGTATTTTGTAACTTACACACTGCCTCCAGACTGCAGCTGACATTAGCGTGTTTGCTGGCCACGTTTTCCCTCCTCAGATGCTTCTCTCAGAACATAGGCTCCCAGTGCCCTTACAGCACTGACGAGGAGAGGAAGGTAGGGAACGATGGGTGTGCAAATGGAGTAACTAGGGACACACAGCTGTTGTTTTTGCAGGTGCAGAAACGGCTGTTTTATTGTAGCAGTGCTGGCAGGCCCTTGCTGAAAGGCAGACCCACTCTGCAGGCAGATACACATTCTTCCAGCAGAGAGAGAGTCCTCAGCAAGTTTGATGAAACAAAAGCAGACAGAGAAAAGAAAATGTAGGCTCAGCCCCATCATGGGTAAGAACTGAGGCTGAAGAGGAGAAGGGGTACAGACCCCCTCTGGAGGACACTGTCTTTCCCTATTTGTGCTGTCCTACCCAGCATGTCCCTCACCAGAGGCAGTGCTGAACCCACATTTAGTGCTCGCTTTCTGAAGAGCCACACTGCGGTCAGTTCATCAGCTGGCCTCAGCACCACAGATAGCAGTAAAAGTTAGACCCAGATAAACCAACAGACTGCCTGCATTGTCCGTCATTTATGCATCTACTTGTATGGCCACTTTGAAGAAGTCAAGAACACGTGGATGGTTGCAAAGTATGAACATCCTCAAAACTGGATTTCTTATGGCCCTTTTTGAAATTCTGTGTGCCAGCATTTAAATTCCAGCCCCTGAAAAATCCTAGGGGAATAAACATCAGTTATTCCTATTTCTAAAAGGAAAAAAAAAGCTGTTCCTGGCATGTGTGACTCCTGGCAAGAAGGAGCAAAAAGCTTTGTCCTGCTACTGCACAGCTTCCAGGGCCAACAGAAGCCCCTCCAAGACAGAGTACTGGTCAGACAGGAAAAAAAAAAAAAGTTTGCATTTCACCCTGGGCCAGACCTCAAACCCTGTCTTCTCCAGCAAAACTATTATCGCAGATGAACAGGAAATAAAAAAGAATCCTGCCTAAGTATGGGCAGAGATTTCAGAAGACGAGCCTGTGTTCAAATTATGTTTCCCCCTCTGTGGGGTGATCCCTTTCAGTATGATGAAAGCAGTACACAGAAAGTGATGGCCAGAAAAACGGCAGCAAGAGGCTGCAAACGCACAACCACATTATTACTGTGAGTTCAGATCCATGCGCTACGGATTGAAACAATAAGAAACAATTATACACATCTGGGCTCCTGCCCTTTAAAATAAAAATTTAGATCAATAGATTTTTAATACAGCGAGCTGGAGGAGGCTGCATGGGGTTCAAACAGCAGCTGCATGCAGACTGCTGAAATATTAAACTTCCATCATCTGAAGCTTTTTGTAATGTTTTGAGTCTCTTATTAGTGTTAACAAAACACTCACAACAGGGGGTGCTTTGAATTCTGGCCACACTTTTCAGCTTAATTCCAGAAGCTAAAAATCTTCTCCTTTTTCATACTGAAACTTGCTGATTGCCTTGAAGAAAATGTTTAGCCAGACAAGAGACTGAAAACCTAATGTTTCTCTAAACCTTCCACTGGGACCAAGAGAGAAGAGACAAGCAGTTCATTTTCCCTTTGACACAGACATACCTAGATATTAAAAGTTCTCTGGAAATCACCTAAAATAGATAAAAACAAGGCAGTCATGTCAGAGAATCAGCAGCTGCCATTCTCACTGGAACACAATGCTGAGCTCAGCTGGGTTGCATGCGGCAATAGGGCCACCACATAAGCACCGCTCAAAGCAGGGATTCAAAGAAACACGGAGTTGAATGTAAGAAAACCTCCCTTGCCAGATTATAAGCCCCGAAGGGTCTTTGCCACAGATGTGTTTGTGCTTTCTACAACAGTCTTTTAACTAATGACAAAAAGTAGGGACTGAGAGATTGAATTTCCAGTATGACTTCAAGCAAATCACTCAGCCCTCAGCCATGTGCATTCGTTGTGTTGGGAATCACCAGGCTTTTGCACATTCTGCCAAGTTCTCTCTCTTCATGTGCAAGTCTTTGAAAACATGAGGCTTGCTCTTTGAGATGAGCTCTTTCAAGGAACAAAGGAATTTGCTCTGAATCTCCCTAACGTATCGTCTTCATGCAGGTTGCTTCTTGGGAATGGCTGAGGTTGAAATTCTTGTGGGAGAGGTCCCATATTTGGTGCTTGAGACCACTCTGCTTGCAAGATCAGCAGTGCATGTATGTGCAAAGGGAAACTCCAAGAAACCCAGCCTCTCAGGGGTTCATTATGATCACACAGTCCATTTCAGATAGGAAACCCAGGCCTGCTCACTACTCTGACTCTGAAAGGTAGCTGTCTTCTTTTGCTTTTAAAGTTTGCCATCCTATTTTTTCTCCTTTATGAATGTATGCTGCCTTGAGCATATGAAATATAGAGATGTATTTAAAAACAGTGGAAACAAAGCAATTGAAAATAAAATTTGCAATCAATTGTACCATTTCTCTATCATCAGTGGTTACTATAGAACAGCGCTGATTCGCAGCATGCAGAAATCACTCCATTGCTCTTCCAATTCACTTGTATTCCATCTTAGAATCATAGAAGAGTTTGGGTTGGAAGGAACCTTTAAAAGTCATCTAGTCCAACCCCCCTGCAAGAAGGAGAGACATCCCCAACTACATCAGGTTGCTCAGAGCCCCATGCAACCTGGCCTTGAATTTTGCCAGGGATGGGGCATCTACCACCTCTCTGGGCAACCTGTTCCAGTGTTCTACTACCCTCATTGTACAGTTGTTTTCCTTATGTCCAGCCCGAATCTGATTCCTTCCATTTTAAAAGCATTACCCCCCATTCTATGACAGCAGGCCCTGCTAAAGGGTTTCTCCCTGTCTTTCTTATGCACCCCCTTGAGGTACTGGAAGGCCATTGTAAGATCTCCCCGGAGCCTTCTCTTCTCCAGGCTGAACAGCCCCAACTCTCTCAGCCTGTCCTTACTGAAGAGGTGCTCCATCCCTCTGATCATCTTCATGGCCCTCCTCTGGACTTGTTCCAACAGGTCCATGTCCTTCCTATGTTGAGGGCTCCAGAGCTGGATGCAGTACTCCAGGTGGGGTCTTACAAGAAGGGAGTAGAGGGGCCAAGTCCTTCTCCTTAGGTCTGCTCTAAATCCATTCTCTGCCCAGCCTGTATCCATGATTGGGATTTCCTGATCCATGTGCAGGACCTTGCACTTGGCCTTGTTGAACCTGATGAGGTTTGCATGGGCCCACCTTTCCAGCCTGTCAAGGTCCCTCTGGATGGCATCCCTTCCCTCCAGTGTGTTGACTGCACCGCACAGCTTGCTGTCGTCACCAAACTTGCTGAGGGTGCACTCTATCCCACTGTCCATGTCGCTAACAATGATGTTAAACAGGGCCGGGCCCAACACAGACCCCTGCAGAATGCCACTTATCACTGGTCTCCAACTGGACACTGAGCCATTGACCACAAGTCTTTGAGTGTGGCCATCCAGCCAATTCCTTATGCACTGTATGATCCATCCATCAAATCCGTGTGTCTCCAGTTTAGAGAGAAGGATGTCATGCCAGACAGTGTCAAATGTCTTGTACAAGTCCACATAGATGACATCGGTTGCTCATCCCTTGTCCACCAGTGCTGTAATCTTGTCATAGAAGGCCACCAAATCGGTCAGGCATGATTTGTCCTTATTGAAGTAATGTTGGCTGTCACCAATTACATCCTTATTTTCCATGTGCATACGACTGTGCTATACATCTCTTTATTTTCCACTGGCTCTATAAAAGCCAACAGCAGCCAGAGCAAGGAAGACAAACTTTTGGCAAAATTCCTCAAGGTGAGAATTGTACAATCTGCATATCTGACCACCTGTGTTTTCAAAATTATTTTGCAAGATAAGCCAAAAGCTCGTAATAGATTGGACCAGGCTGTCCATTCCCCACCTGACCATGAGTATTATTCCTGCAGAGCTAGTGTCCCAAGCCTCTTAGGTCACAGCACAGGGAAACAGCTCAATTAACATCAGTGGAGTCCTTTGTGGACACGGTAGTCTATTTTTGCCCCAGCAGTGCCACCTGAGCTCATGAAACCAAGACATGCCCTGTGATTAGCTTGACCCATCAAACCAGCAGATTCTGAGCTTTGCATTTTCAATAATTTTAATAGCCTCTGAGTAGCCTTTCAGATAGTTTTGCCTATCCACTGTGAACCAGAGGTGAGTATCAGGGTGTGTGTTCACAGTGTGGAGAAAGGCTGGGGGAGAAATTCTCTTGATCATCTGTGAGTACCAGTGGAAAACCTTGTCCTGGTTGGAAAACCTCCTCTCCAGTGTGTTGCATCTGCCATGAGAGAGGCAGCCTCATCTTTGTCACAAAAAAAAAAAGGAATTTCTTTCAGCCAGGAGTATTATACAGCAAATGTAGGTCAGCTCAGCTTTCTGGGTGGCTTTCAGTGGCTGCACAAAGAATAAATAAACTCTCAGCTTATCTGTTTTAGCGGTAACTGACCTCTCTTGTCTTCCTCAGCTTTCTACTCCAGCTTGTAAAAATAACCACCACCACTCCTGGCTTTATGAAAATGTGACAACCTCAGAGTCCAAGTGCCATAAGCCACATTTTGAGAAGCGCTGAAACTTGAGTAAGATGCTGTTGTGATTTCCCAGCCTCCTGGCAAGTGTTTCAGGAAGGCATGATCCTATAAGAAACCTAGAGCCAGAGGGTGTGATTACCTTGCATGCACTAAAGCACAAGTGCAGGTTTTAGGTGATAGAGTGCCTGCATGTCCAGGCTTTGCAGACACAGCTTCCGTGGCCATTGTCCCTTCATTCAGTTTGATCACTGTGTTCAGTGACTAAGTCCAGACTGCTGACAGCACCTCTCAACCCAAACCTTGTTTGGGGTGCTGGCCTTTACACTATAAATGAACTCATAATGCATCAAGAATGCAAAAGATATGGCAGGAACTCACTTTGCTCCAAGGAGGTCAGGGATGCTCTTTCCGTGCACTGAAAGTAACATCCTGGGGCAAAGCACTGGATGCTGGGAATGCACCGGCATTGCCCTCCTCAACCCGGTGCTAAGGCACTGTTAATACAGAGGCAGCACCCACTCCTGACCTTTGATTTGCTAGTGTCTCCCGCTGCTTTGCCAAGCTGGAACCCCGTCTGCATCGAAACAAAGCCCTGCTCCACTGCTTCTTGTCTCGGCAGCCTCTGCCCACCCTTTTCAGCAGTGCTGCCTTTTTGCAGTTTAAATGTTTCTTTTTAGAGTGCCTTTTATTTCCAGCTTGGAAAGCAGGGGTACGAGAGATGGGATAGGGATGCTGAAGTAGTGATTTACATAATCTGATTAACGGAGGATTATCCAATGGCTGCTGAACAGCCTTAGTGTGCTTGAGCTAAAAACCTTACTATTCATTGCTCTCACCACCCTGCAGGGCAGCTGCACCTGCAGCACCAGCTAATTCTCTCCTGGGGACTTCAAGGAAGAAGAAAAGCGGGGGCATATTTTTATTATTATCTGGGGGAGGGTTGAGGAGCTGCAGCTTCTTGTGTGCAGTCCCTAATTGATCTGTCTGCATTAGTCTTCAGGAAGCTGAAATGAAAGCTGAGCCAGTTGGTATTATCAGGAACAGCCATCACCTTTGAAAAGGGCCAGCTTGTGTGGCTCTTCCCGGTTTTCCTGTGGGTAGTTCAGTGGGTCCCATCCAGGCCCGCCACAGAAAAGAGCTGGGTGGAAGGGTCTTGCACATACAAGAACCAAAAGCACGGTTTCCCTGTGCTCAGCAGTACCCCACTAAGCTGGGAGCAAACCAAACCCAACCTTTGCTCTAACATCACCAGAGAGCTTCTCAGGGTGTAGCCCACACCTCTCGCTGGGGTGACATGGGGATAAGTTTTCTCAGGGCTTGCAAAGAATCACACCCAAATTGTTATCTTTCCATTGCCCACGAGCTGCCACATGGTTCAGCTATCCAGGGACTTGGCTGAGGTGTCCGCTGTGGCAAGGGCAGCAGGACCCACCAGACCAACCCAGCTGTACTCTGGGGGGAGAAGGACTAAACCTGCAAAACAAGTCTCCCACGAGCACGGCCCAAGATCCACATAGAGAGGAGCCACTAACTATCCTGTAGCAACTCAGCAGGCAGGATAAAAAATAAAGAGAAGGGAAGGTGAGTGCCACAGTCCCTTAGACATACTACAAAACTCAGCAGCAAATAAGGGCATCAACTGGGGCTGAGTCAAGCTCTCCCAAAAGGAGATGGGGAGATGGATAAAGTCCAGGTCCTGGCAAGATAAGAAGAGTTCCATTGCTGGTTCCAGCAGAACCAGATCTGCCCCCTAAACGTCCACCCATGATAAAGGGGTGAGACTCCAAGCTGAGAAACATGTTAACTGCAACTGGAAAGAAATGGGGACACAGATCTCCAGATTAGGGGAAACAGCAAGTAGCATGAGCTGGACCCTCCGAAACACATTAACATCAAAGCCAGGGAAAGAGGAAGAATTTGGACATTTTTCCATTGTACAGAGGGACATCTGTAAGACCAGGCAACTCTAAGAGGTTTTTGAGCCTTCCAAGAAAACAAAACCTCGACTTTCTATAAGGAAAGAGACACAATTAAATTTAATCCACCGGGAGAAGTGCTGCAATATAATCACCCAAGACTAATTGTAAGTCTTTGTTTCCAGAAGCACACTCCATCCTCACAGCTAGGTCTGAAGATGCTGGTGTTGCTTTACATGTTTACTCATGTGTGCTGTATTTGTCCAGGGGTCTCTGAAGACCTGTGTGACAGCTGCCACTCACAGATGCCACCTAAAGAGATTTGCAATGCAATGTATCTTTCTTACTCCTGCCAACAGCATGAATGAAGTGGCTACAGAGTGATCTAGTTAAATGGGGAGATTGCAGAGTGTCATGAAGTCATCCTGCCCTTGTTTTTTTTTCCAATTTCTCCCCCTCTTCTGAAGCAAGAAGGGGAAACCACTTCTGACTTTTGGGGAAAATGCACAAGAACAAAAGTTGGGAAGCAGCCACCAGATGAGACTTGTGTGTGCTGACGGCGCATGCAGTCTTCTCCACTGAGTGGGGTTTTTTTGGAGGAGCTGCCACACTGAGCACTGCCCTTTCTCTGTACGTTGCACAGAGACCAGGGCTCAAACCTTAGTGCTGCCTGGAAACAATAACTCCTCCCAGCTGCTGGCTGATATGATTTGGCTTGCGTAATGTGCAAAGCTGGACACCAATTGCACCTGTGGGAGGTTGCATGTCACGCAAGTGTTATCGTATGGTAGCAATATCTCCATGCTCCACGGTAGAGGCATCACCAAGGTATTTCCATGCTCTGATGTAATTAGTATTCCTGGATTTAGCAGTTAACTATATTCGTACAAAGGGATAAACTGCATCCTGGGGTACAAAAGCTCTCCTGCTTTGTGGAAGTTCATCTCTGTTACTAAACTAATCCTTCATACTGGCATCTGCCCAGATGCCAAGAGGAAGGAGAAACTGACAGCAGCTCTGCTAGCGTTTCTCTGTTCCGTGTGCTGTGGGAAACCTTTCCCGTAGAACGTTATTTCTCTGAGCAGCTGTGGCTTAGTGAGGTCCCATTGCATCAAATGCTGAATCTAGACCCTTCCCTCTTGAGCAGAAAAATATTCAAAAAGGAAAGAAGCAAAATAGAAGTGAGGGATCCTGCACATGTTGATGCATAAAATTCAGGCCCCTTCTTCACTAGGTCTTTTCACTTAGCACAGGCCCATTCTGTATTTTGGAATTAAAGGGCTAGGACCTGGTGCAGATCTTCTAGCTTCTCATGGTATCCCAGGAAGGGAGAACGTTGCCACAGATCACAGACACACAGAGACAACAGCAGCATCTGTTTGCTCCATCACCTGTTCCCAGAAATGGACTTGTATAGATATTTCCCAGACTTCAGCAGCCAGAACAATGAAACTTCCTCACAGCTGCTATTATTTTTTTCCATACTTCTGCTTCCCGAAAAGGCTGAAGAGCTATTTGGCTGCCATCCGTTTGCCAGGTACCCAAACTTGACCGAGAGGAGGTACAGAAAATACATTTAGAGCATGGGCAGAATGAAGAAGAAACCTTCTCCTTAGCAGTGGAGTTTCTCATCGTAAGTCTTCAACACAGAAGCAGCAGCTTCTCCCCAGCACACAGTGGGCAAAGCTACAGAGCAAAAAGCATGCCAAGGAAGCATATTCAAATGTCAGGGGCTGTGTTCGCTGACAACAATTAGAGGAAGGGACGCATGTGTGCGTGTGAGGTGATCACGCCATCTCTAGCATTAAAAGCTAGCTTAAACATCGGCTGTTCCTTTCCAGAAAGGTGCAACAAACCAGGGACTTCTTCCTTTTTTCGTTCTCCAGGCCTGCCCCCGTGCCCCTCCCGGCTGACTTGGGCTCCCTGCACAGCTGAACAACTGTTTCAAAACACAGGACAGCTCAGCTCTGAAGCCCCTGCGTTATTTATGAGTTTGGAAATCAGAGCCATTCGGTTCACTGCCAGTAAATGGCAATGATTGGAAGGAGGGAGGGGTAGGCCGGTGTGCCGCTCTTCATTCTCTATTCATTGTGAAAAGGGGATCACTCCAGCTAACTGGCCCATGGAGATAAGGATTTCAGACAATCTGTATTAGCCTGATAAGCCAGGTTTTGCATTGCATAAAGATTATTTGTTAAGAACCTCAGTAAAATAAAATACAGTCAGAAGGCTTATCTGCACAACTCATTTCCACTTACAACGCTCTACCCCCCTCTCTCCCCCGCTGACATTTTTTTTCCCCTATAAATAAAGCTCTCTGCTTGTCTCCCAGCTCTCTGGGATGGAGCACGGACTCAGGATGAGAAGTAGTGGGGGAGGGCCAGGGAGGACAAGGAAGAATAGCCTGAAACCTCCCAGCTGCGGCTCACTGTTAGAGCCGTGGTCCTGATCCACACTAGGCGGGAGGGTGGCGGGTGGTTTGGATTTGCCCCTCCTGGTGTAAAGCAGAGCAGCTGGGCTGGCATCAGCAGCCTTCCCTCTTTGTGCTAGCTAAGGATCAGATCAGGACAGAGAAGTTTATACATGTGTCCTTCTACTTCATGTTCTCCCCTTTCCTCACATATTAAAAAAATGTCCCCTAACATGCAAAGTACTGGGGAGTCCCAAACCCCTGGCAGTCTTCTCTTTTCTCTATACAAACTGGTATAGAGAAACAGGTATTTTGCTGTAAACCAGCCTTGCTGAATAATGGAAAACTATTAGAACAGCCCCCTGTGCTCCCCCTTCTTTTCTTCTCTGCACTTTCAGAGTTAGCAGGAAACATAAGCAGACCCAAGATTGTTCCATCTTGGGCATTATTCAGGTATCATGCAGCAATTCAGATTCAGTCCATCTCCATTCCACCCTGGATCCTGAGTCTCAGGGGAAAAGCAGACACCCAAATACAAACTATTAACAACACAAGCTCTTCTGCGTTTTGACAGCCAGCTCAATTAGTCACTTAACATGTGTAATCTGCTGTTTTCAGCTGCCATTGCTGCACACACTTTTATTAGGGTTTGTTGGCAGAAAGACCTTAACAAGACAGAAAATGTGCTGGCAGGGCTTAGCATTTCTGCCTGAGTTCTTGCTAACATTGTGGAGTAATGCATCAATTAGCACTACGCGTAGAGAGAACTCTGTCTTACTCACATCCTTTGTTTAAGGGCTCCAGCCCTTTGCATGAGCATCAGTGACCATCCACAAGACTTGTTTAGCCCCATTTCAAGCACAGGTTCCTCCATTTCAGGTCTGTATGTAGATGAAATCTGGGCTTGTGTGGCCCCAGTGGCAAAGCCGTGTATCTCTTCAGTGAAAGTTCTGCTATCTTCTGGACCATTCCTTGTGTTGCCACGGGAGATTTTGTGGACCTCTAGGTTGGAACAGCTCTACTGTACAACAGGGAAATGCGGGTCTGAGGAGGGCTGAGGGGCAGCAGATTGATTGGGTGACTTCATTAGCTGCTTTAGTGAAGTAGCCATAAAATACCAGTAATGAAGAGGCTAATGACGGTCTCAGCACCTTGTCCCCTAGAAACCATTTCATCTCAGCAGGAAAAACAGGTACTTTTTCTGAACAAGCAATGAATGCAAGCAGCCACAGGGAAATGCAAGCATCAGCAGAGATGCCTACAGGCAGCACATGCCATGGTCTGTGCCAGAGGTAGGCCCAAAACTCCTTAACTGGTGGTAGTCCTGTGTTCCAGGTGTGTTACGTCTCTTCATTAGGCTCACAGAGCAAAATGCCAACACCCAAGAACATCGCAAAGTCACCTCCAACTCTCAGCCAAAAGCCCTGCTGACATCCTTCTCCCTGTCTGTGCTAGGACTACAATTCACAGAAACGTGCCTTTTCTTTCCAAGTGCAAAGCAGGACACCATTTCCTTTGAATTTAGAAGGGTAAAGGCTACACTACGCTGCTGCAGAAGAAGTCAGCCCCTGGGCCGAGAAGGCATGCACCGAGAAAAATCATAGAACCATAGAAAGGTTTGGGTTGGAAGGGACCTTTTAAAGGTCATCTAGTCCAACCCCCCTGCAAGGAGCAGGGACATCTTCGACTAAATCAGGTTGCTCAGAGCACTGCCTCCTTTTCTTCCTAGTAATGCACCAGAACCCACTGCATACCCTTACCTGGCAGGATATAGGGGTATAATCTGTACTGGTATAACTCCTCTTTTGTGGACCAGAATCTGAGTTCAGATTGCCTCTCTGTGCTTGGTTTACTCCTTCTCCTACTAAAGCATATATGTTCTGGAATGAATGCCTGCCACAGTCATAATGGGTGTCCTTGGGAATACTATTGCTTACTTCAAGCAGTGTCTCTTCATGCACAGACCAGACCTTGGGATTTCTGTGCGTTTCCTCTGTGAATATGGCTGGAAAGGAATGTGCAAAAAATAAGTTTGCAAGGCATCCATATGTATAGATAAAGAAAAACAATTCTCCCAGGGGATAAGTCACCGTATGTCTAGTTAGTCATGGAGGCCCCCCTCCCCCATGCCACAAATGTATCTTGGCTTCCCAAAATTAAATAATCAATTACAAAATCTCAGCTCTGGCCTGGCTCCTGTCTTTACCGGCTGCCACCTATTTAATTTTCTCTCTCTTTCCATGTTTGTTCAGAAATCCCTCTTTTTCAGTGCAGCTGGAAAAGTTGTTACTAATGGGAGACCAAGCCTGAATGCTGACAATGTGACATGATTACAAGTGCCCAAAGAGCAAACACACAGACTTTTCAACAGAAGATGCTCCTGCTGCCCCAACAGGCTTCTGAGATACCACTCCGGACAGCAGCAGTGATAGAAAAGGGTTAGTGTCAACTCAAGAGTAGTCACTCTGTGTGGAAGCTGCTATATTCAAGCGTTTTTACTTTTCGGACAGAAGGTGACTGGGTAAAAGGTCCTGTAATTAGTTGCTTTGTGTCAAGGAGGGCCGCTTGCTTTGTCTTACTTTTGAAGTGGTAGGAAAGGAAATCACTGAGCTGATGAAAAGCAGAGAATGAAGCACCATGACTGTCCAAAGGCAGTAATTTTGGCACTCCTAGTTATGAGTCCACACTGAGCGCCTAAACCAAATAACAGAAGAGTCATGGCCTTGAACTGATTGTGGAACAGAATGAAAACCCATGGGATGTGCCCTGCAGCGTGGGAGTTCCTGCTGGAATTTCACATGACAACAAACGGGGAGGACTGTTTGATTCATGCTGCCATCCAGAGGGACCTCAACAGGCTGGAGAAATGGGCTGAAAGGAACCTCATGAAGTTCAACAAGAAGAATTGCAGAGTGCCTGGGAAGAAGCTCAGGCACCAGCAATGCTAGAGACTGCCTGGCTAGAAAGGCTCTTGGCAGAAAAGGAGCTGGGGATCCTGGTGGACACCAAACAAAGGTATCATGAGGGGAGCCCAGAGGGCTGGCCAACAGTGCCGGGGTGTGGAGAGAGCCTGTGGGACTTCTTGTCCTGCAGGGAGGACGAAGGTGTCTTTGGTGCCAGGGAGGCAAGGGGTGTTACCAAAGGGAGCCTCTTGCCACATGTGCCTGGAGACATCTGCCCTGGCCAGAGTGACCTGATGAGGCCCAGTCAAGGCCTCAGTGACCTGTGTGAAATACCAATGCTGAGCACAAGGCAAGCAATGAAGGGATGGATGGGGCAACGGTGTTGCAGTAAAACCATGTGCAAGCCACCATGGGTAAAGACACTCCATTTTGGTGTCCCTAAGTCAGTGACATCACAGAGCAATGGATTATGACCACACGTGCATTGCCGCTTGTATCTGGGCAAAGAGTCTTACCCAGCTGGCCCATGCCTAGACTCCAGCTGAGTGAGCTCGCAAGGTTTGGAGTCTCGAGCGAGGCCTTGGTGGCGGTGTCGTGCTCAGGGGTTCACTGCAACTCTTGGTGCCCAACCCCAGAGCCACTGGGCCCTGGCCCTGCCATGTTCAGGCAGCCAGGAAGCACCCTCGCAGCAGCAGAGGATTGCTGGGAGGGGAAACCTCACCCTGGGGAGCTAGGAGGGTTTCCTTCTTGAGGGACCTTGGCATTTCTTCCAGTCCTCCCTGCACCACCCAATGTCTGTGGCCTCTCTTCCTTTTGTAGAGCAACCCTCACCGCTGCAAGCCAGAGAGAGGGAGCAGCTCGACATTGCCAGCTCCCCACAGCCCACCGCACCACAGTGAGTGGAGAGCATGGCCGCTCAGCTGGACAACCGCTGTCCCATATGTCTGGAGAGCTGGAAGGAGGCCAGCTACGTGATGCCATGCCTCCACCAATTCTGCTATGAGTGCATCCTGCGGTGGGCTGAGAGCAAGCCTGAGTGCCCCCTCTGCAGAAGGAGGGTGACCTCCATCTTGCACTCGGTGCAAGCAGAAGACGACTTTCAGGAGCGTGCCATCCCGCCACCTGCAACACCATCCGTCATCGTCCGTTTTGCAGGAGGAGCTCCTGGGCACCCAGGTGCCCACAATCTCCATCGCCCTGCAGCATCCCAGCCATCAGCTGTGGGGCTGGTGCCCAGGGCTCCTGTGGGCAGCCTCCCGCCCCACATCTGGGCATTTCTCTTCCGAGAGGACTCAGCTCTGCTGCGGTCCCTGCTGCCCTGGCTGCAACAGGAGCTGTGGCTGCTCTTCGAGGGTGACCTCTCAGAAATATCAGCAGCGCAGAGGATTGTCCTGGCCACTCTACCGCTCTTTGGTCTGGATGAGGAAAGCCTGTTGCAGCTGCTGCAGCCATTCCTGGGCAGGCACACAAGCAGCTTTGTGCGCCGGCTGATTGGCACCATCGTGCGCCGGTGCAGCAGGGAGGGCCAACGTCGCATGGTCCTGGGGGACACTCGTGCTGCTGAGGAGCAGGATGGCAGCCCCGCAGCTGCCCCCGGTCCCGCTGCCTCCCAAGGAGGGTCACCTGCCGCCAGCCCAGCCCATGCCAGATCTGAGGCTGAAGATCCCAACACCTCATCGGCCGCCCTTTGCAGGGGTCCTGGCAGCCCCTCCTTTGCCCCCATTCCTGCCAGCGGGGAGCCAGAAGAGCAGCAGGAGGACTCAGAGGAGGCTGTGCCTGAGGCCTCCACTCCCAGTCAGGGAAGGTAACACTCCCCTGGGGGGCCCTGGCAAGCGCTGAAGAGGAGGGCTGGCAGCCCTCAGGACCCTTCCCAGCCTCCCAACAAGCCACCCCACCATTGGTGACAGTGGGAAAGCTGCCTCAGGGGACAGCCAAACCACATCTGGGACAGCAGCTGGCACTCAGGCTGGTCTCTAAGAGATCCTGGCCCCCTAAATCTCTTTATTTCAAAATAAAAGAAAGGCATTAAAACTGCAGAAAAACTCTCAGTATTGCAATGGATCTCGGTGGTGTTGCTGTCCCCACCCATGCTGCCTTCTGCCCCTTCTCCTGCTGCTACACACCCAGCCTTGCCTCATGTGTTCACTAGACCCTACAACCTCCTCCACCCCAAAGCCTTGCAAACTTGGGACAGAGCCCATGGTCTGCTCCTAGCAGCGGCACTGCCATGCTCCTGGGCTATGGGACTCAAGAAACAGGGGGCACCCTCTCTGTGGTCCTGTTACACCGTGGGGCAAAGGAACAGGGGCAGGAGACTGCAAGCAGCTCAGGTCCATGGAGGAGTAGAGGCACAAGCCTCTCTGCCTCACTCCCCCTCACAAAAAGTGGCAACGCTTGGCACCTTTTCCTGAGGGGTGAGCTGCTTGAAGCGCAGCTCTTGTTCTTTGAAACAGCCCCACACCAGTGCAATCTGTCAGTGTTACAAGTGCTTCAGGGAGGTGTGTGTGGAGCCCTGGCATCAATGCCCTTTGCAACCCAAAGGGAGCGAGCACTGTGGGTCAGGGACCCAGCAAGGCTTTCCTCATGCCTGCCAACACATAGAAATTGCAATGTCATGGGGCCGTTCTGTCTTCTCATCTCTGCAGTCTTTCCAAGTGTCTGGGTGGGCTTTCCTGTGAAGAAATCCATAGCTTATGCTTGACTTTGGGTTGGAAAACCAATGCCTGCAGCTGGAAAGGACACGCTGGGGGCTGCTTCTAACCTGGCAGTGGAAAAGCTGGACAGGTCACAGCCAGAAAGGAGACCAGTAGGCTCTCAGTAGCAGTCTGGGTCTGATCCTTTAAACAGTACAAAAAAGGAAAGGATTGAGGACTGCGTAAAAAATGCCTCAGCTTGCCTAACAGTGTTGAAGGGTGGGATGCTAATGGTGATGGATTCTACGGGCTCGCATGAGGATCTCGCTGGCATAAGTATGATTTGCTAAGATGCATTCCATTCTTGCCCTTTATTTGTCATTTTTCCTCTTCAGGATAGAGATTAAACATGACAAGCATTCACACACGTCACTGTTCTGTGACATGCTTTGCACACCCTCCAGCCGGCTGCATGCCCCAGGAGCCAGGGCTCTCTTTGCTGCACAGGACCAGCTGTGCTTGCGTAAGGTGACAGTGCACAGCAACCACGTCACACCCCTCACCTGCTACCCCATATTTCATTTTCTGATTTTAACGCAATGTATTATACACCAGAAATTCGTTCCAGAGCAGAGGAATCATAGCGTCCCTTTGTGCACAAGATAAACAGGCTCCAAGTATGCACAAGTAACTTCTTTACCTGCCTTACATTTCTGCCCAGTTTGACCTTTTTAAATGCGTTCTATCACTTTCTCTTTGTCTTTCCAATACTTTTGAGCCCACTCCTTCCTTGTTTGGGAAGGGGCACATTTGTGTCTTCACAGCAGTCTTTCCATGGCTATCCTGCTGACTACAACAATTTTACTGTCACAATAAGACACAATATTGTGTCGACAGAGGACAGAGAGGGGGGTTACCTCAAACCCGCTTAAATTTTACCAGCCTGCCAGTTTCCCAAAAAAGACGAAACCATTGTACCCGACCAGCCTGCCACACTCTGTTTAAGGAGAAGGGGGTTTCCTCAAACCCTTTGCAATTTGGCCAGCCTGTCAGGCTTATGCTGGCAGCAATACTAGGACAAATCCCTTGAATCTTCTATATCCATTACTAAAGTTTCCACAAACTTGTATCCATAGATAGATAATTTTTTTTATGTATGAACTTGAAACAACATATATACACAGAACTTAGGATAAGTTCTAATAGTTAGCAAGATGTTAATATCTAAGTACCCATTAACACAGAGCTCTTACCCAACAGGCGTCCCTGTGATGAGGGACAGAGAGGGTCAGCCCATTGACTGGTCCCAGATGTTCCAATGGAGGTCTTCCCCAATATCGCCCTTTTTTAAAGCCATTTTTATACTGTTTTTTACTTTTAGGTGGAGCTCAAGTGACTCTAGTCATGCATACCTTTGTTAGGATTGGCGTAAATTTTTTCAGCTTTGCTTTTAAAGTTACAGGCTAGAAGAAATTCAGAACACATGCTCAGTGAGGGGTGGTCGCACCTCGGAGGTGAGTAGCTTTTGGGATGGAGGTGTGTTTTGGTATTATAATGGCATCATAATGAGCACAGTTCCAATACAGGACACAACTTCACCATCATTCCTGAGCAAGTAGTTGTGTTTCATCTTCCTTGATAGCAGCTGTGTGGTTATCTTTGCCAGTTTTGATAATAGGGATGAGCTGTGGTACCTCCACATCACTCTTCCCCATTTCAAGGATGTTGTACATTCCGTTAGGCCACAGTCAGCCTTGCCCATGGCAATCGCATTCCATTCCCACGAGCAGCAACTGCATCCTACCTCAAGACTGTTCTTCCTGTTATAGCTTATGTTAAGATTGTAGGCTGAACCTACTTTTCAATTCCCCTCATTTCTGCTGGGGGGGGGGGGCGGGGAGATGTAAATCAGCTGCCAGTGCTTATTTACCAAAACAGAGCATGTAAATCATAAAATGCAAGTACTAGCCTTGTACATGTTTGCATGCACTTTCCCAAGTTCCCACATTTTCTTCTGCAAACATAGTGTGGTAGAGTTTCATGAAGAAAAAGAAAACAAGCCTTCACAGTGAGGTAGCTGCCCCTGATTTTCTTGAACTCCTGTGTGAACTCAGAGAATTCTGTCAATGAATAATAAAGGACAGAACAAAGTTCCTCAAAGTCATTGCACTGTGACAAGCCAGTCCTTGAAAGGAAGGAAGGTATTATTACACAGATGCTACTCCTTTAACATCTCACTCATCTGTGCAAAATAAACGATCCCAACTAACAGTTCAAAGCAGAGACTGTTTTTGTCTTGAGTTGACAGACTGTAAGACTTACTACAAGGGGAGAGAATTCTAAAGCAGCAAAGGATGCAAGCGGTTTGTTTTTAACACTGGGAACCAGCAGCTCCCAAACTCTTCCAAGGGAAAGAGTGTAATAAAATCAGCTACTTCTTTCTCATTTGGACAGTAGTGAAAGACTCTACTATATTTTCAGGACTCTTTCCCATCTGTAGCATCACAATTTGACTACCTTCCATTTCTGACTTTAAAAGGAGTAGGGTAGAACATATCCAGGCTCTTCTTCTATCAGAATATCCCTTTTGGACACATGAAAAGAGTTGGCATCTCCCTCGGATGCTCACTGCCCTGTGCAGCCAAGCATCGCCTGTTCTGTCCAGGAATTACAGGATTGTTCTACAGCCTCAGTTTGGTTCAGGCACACCCCTCGGAAAAGCTGCACTGTACTCTTGTTGTAAACAATCACATTTGCAAGTGTTCAAGATGCTGCATTTTCCTATCATTTCCACAGCAGCATGGCAATTCACCATCGCTAAGTGGGTATTGAGCTCTAGTATCTGATTCTAGAAATACAACCTTTCTTAAGCTCATATACAAATGATTATTCCAGTTTCCATTTTCTAAAAGTATAAAGTTATTGAAAAGTGCTACAGAGTCATGGAAAATAGGAACTTGCTCCAGCTGGAAGATAGGATTAACTACAGTCAATCCTCAACTGCAGTCAGACTTGTCTGACATTTATCCGATATGTTCTCAGAGACTCCCATAGTCAAAGACTTCACACATTTCCACATGCAAAATACTCCAGCAGTCTACGCAGGTGACTTCAATTTGTTTTCCTCCCAGGGAGCACATACATCCCCTCCTTTTTCTAACCATCTTTTATGGTTTTTGAAATTGGCTCTTTATGGTCCCTTCTCTTCAAGCAACCCTATTTCTTCAGTCTTTCCTTGCAGTTATTCTGAAGTTTTGAACATCTTGCTACCCTCTTCTTGGCTCACGGGCATTCCTTGAATAGGCTCTGCTACCCTAGAGATTCTACAATTCTATCTTTAACAGCTACACATATGTAACATGCTTTGCTACGTGAAAGTCATGCTTTTGTTTGCTACATGAAAGTCAAGGTACTTTGCACGTTACTGCTTAAGACCTTAAATGCATGCCATTAAGAGAATTTAGAAATTGCCCTCCTCTCCAGAGCACATTCAAAATGAAGGTAGGTAATAAGTTAGGAAGGTAACACAGAAGTAAGAATCCATTTTGGATGAGGCAATTCAGGAGAAATGCCATTCAGGAAAGAAATGCCTAAATCTGGGTGTTTCTGTGGTGAATGGTAAGGCTTTAGCCTCACAGCATGCCTTCAAAGAGCACCAATTCTATGATGTTTACACTGCTCCTTGAGACACAATACTACAAGGAAGAAATCTGCAGTCAGGGCACTGCAGAAAGCATGACAGGAGACACGCAGAAGTGCAACATGTTTGTGCAGTTGCAGGATCCTTTTTTCTACATATGGGCACCTGTTTTATTCCATTTTGTTGTGTCCAAGTACCCCTATTAAAAAACAAAAGCTCAAGATAGACAGTCAATAAGTAGTGCAAGAAACAGTTCAAGAATTTTCTCTCTGCATTATGTCACTGTAACTGTAATAAAGTGTGGTAAATGCTGCCCAAGATGACAAAACAAAGGATGAAACAACATCTCGAGTTGCAAATTAGACTCTCCCTTCTTTTAATGGGTGTTAAATATACATTTGTATCTTGAAAATATTTTAACCCAAAGAATAATTTACAGGTATAATCAACTATTTAAGATATCCTCTCTTTCAGGGACCTGCATTTTTTCAGTCTTTCAATCTACAAAGTCAAAAATTTGACAGGATTCTCATTTTTTGAGAGTATCTTTTCTTTCACTGTTAAACATCTGTCACATTTGAAAAACTTACAGGCTAATTGTACGTTATTAAACAAAGAAGTTCACAACAACAGAGTTATGAATGTGAAAACCATAAGGATGTTGGCTTTTTTCATTTTAAGGAAAAAAATACAAAAAATTCAACCTGAGAAATTATCCCTTATGATGTAATTTTTATAGAGTAAATGACAGGTTGCCCAGAGAGGTGGTGGATGCCCCACCCTGGATACATTAAAGGTCAGGCTGGATGAGACTCTGAGCAACCCAATCTGGTTGGAGATGTCCCTGCTCCTTGCAGGGGGTTTGGACTAGATGACCTTTAAAGGTCCCTTCCAACCCAAACCATTCAATGACTCTATGATTAGCAGCATTTTACATCTCTCTCTTCTTAATTAGGCAAAGCTAACAAAGTTATCATACTAATTAAAAAGCCAACATGAGAAGTTGTTGCCAGAATAATGTACTCCACTGCTTCAATAGCAGGAAACCACTGGAACTGACAGGATTGGCAGGAAATCGCATGCATCGCATTCTAGGAGGAAAACAGCAGGGAAGCCCCAGAGCACACCTGGAATGATGCAGTAGTAAAACCGCTGCACAGCAGTTCTATTTCATCTCTCCAGAACTGTAGACATTTGAATACATAGACAAAAACTGCAGATCAACAGAACACAAACCACAGACTCAACTGACCTCTACCCAGTGAAAGGTGGAAAAGCTGCCTCATAAGCCTTCCTGCTTTAGCAAGGGAAGAACAGATACAGATTTGATGCAAGTAAACATGAGCTCCATTCAGTACCTTGACAAGGGTTCATAAGTACTCCTGGGTCTCTACCATATATTACAGTGGTACCTCACTAGCAGCTCTAGCACCCTTGACCTCACTGCTCAGCAAGATTGGAACACACTTGGATACACACACTCATATTTTCCCTCTCCAAAACACAGAAGAAGAAAGCTTACTTCAGCACAAACAGAAGCAGAAGAGCATTGTCAGGCTTCCCTCCTATACAGAGATTAACGTTACACTAACACTTCACTTGCTATTAGGCTACAGCAAGTTTGATGGAACAGCTGGTATTTGTACACATTTCTGCTTACACTTAATACAAATGAGCTGTAATTCTCTAAGATCTCTGCTCTGTGAGTCCACGTTGAACAGAAAATTACTAATACTCCCATTTCTACCTACTTGTAAGAAAGCAGGGATAGCTATAATTTTCTAAAATGTAGTCAAAACTTTTACATGGAGAACACAATAATTGGGGCATCAAAACCAGAATATTTATTTCCTCATGGGAAAGACATCCCTGTGGCATACACCTTGATGTTCTTAAAAAAGGAAAAAAAAAAAGCAGCTAACATTTCCTGTCATAATTGCATGTAGTGATTAGTTCACAAAAACCCCAAGTGTTATTGGAAGATCTCCAATGTGTATAGTTTCTCCTTCCATTCATTTAGTAGTATACTGTTACTCAATGCCTTCTACATGTAAAGCAGCTGGGTCACAGGAGTTCTGTGTAATAGAAAGAGTCAGTTCCCAAGAACAATTGTTACACTGCATAGGGATATATCAGTCTCAAATCAAGCATATTTGAGGTACCCATAACTCTGGTGTTTAAAAGTTGAACATTCACAGAATTTCCTCTGAAAAAAGAGGAACTTCTCTGGGATTTTTCCATCCTATCGCTCTCTTAACCTTGAGAAATGAACAGTCCCAAGGTTTTGATGATCCCAGGAAAGTCTAAACCACTTGGCCACTGTTTACAGTTAGTCAACTTCCCGTAAGTTTACTACAACACTTCTTCTCTATTCCCTTTGTCTAGCTTTGCTTTCAGCTTCCCTTCTCTTCAGCTGTCATGTCCTAACTTTAATCTTTTAACTACTTGGAAAATGCAGGATGAAGGTGATAAAAAGACCTGTTAAGCAGAATGGTAAATGCCTTCTTAGAAAACAAATGAAAAGTTATGAAAGGAATGGATCTTGATGCCTTCGAGACATAGGAAATCACAAACTGACAGCTTGAAGGATAGCAGGCATTCTCTATTGGCAGTCACGTGGTCAGTAGATTTGAATGACATCGTCCCATTCATCGACAGGCCAGACACCATTGTACTGCACGTTGGATGGTGAGCTCTTCCAGTCCCACGTCTTCACAGGAACCTTCCAGTCGGGGCCATAGTTGGCTTCAACATACTGAAGGGTTTCACAGGGCACATGTACCTTCAGCTCTACAAATTCAGTCCAGCACAGAGTAAACTTTGGAAAGAGATACCTGTGTCATAACAAAAGAACATGGTCACTGGCAGAAAACAGAAATACACCTCTAAAGAAATTCATGGAGAAAGCAAGCAACTGCAGTGAGTGGCCATGTTACATTTATAATAACTTTTTTTCTTATTTCACAGCTTCTTATCTATAAAATATTATTTACATACTGGGCAGGGGTGGTGGGATCAACAGTAACTTGTTAACATTTGCCACATGTTCTTAGGAAGGAGCATTTCTAATTCTTTTGCTGCTTATTCCCATATCATTCTGCCACCTACAGGAAACCACTTAGTCACTGTGTCTACTTTTCCATTTACAAACTGGATTTAACAGTTACCCCATCATAGAAGAGTGTCAAGACAATGATACATGGTATGTGGTAGGGGAGCTTTTGAAAAAGCAGCATTAAATACTTTATTATGAGTCAGGCCTTTTTTAAAAGCAACTTTTTACCTTTCTTACCAGCTACCAAAAGCAAAACAAGGTAAATAAACTTTATTAGGGGATCTATAATCATAAAATATCTATTTAATTCTTATTAACATGGGAAATCACTCCTCTGTAAGAATTGCAGTGGGTGTGAATAGTGGGTGTGCATACACAACAGCCAGCGGCAAATCTGTGAAATAACACATCCTTCAGACAGTGAACTCTGAATAATAATGCTAAGGAGAACCAATGGATAATTTAAGTAAACTAATCTGCAAATTAAAAAGTCAGTTGGAAATTTCACCAAAATAAAAATTATTAACATCAAATGTTTACATTCACTAACAAAAAATGTAGCCTACTGGAATCTACACTCATCGTTTGCTCATTCCAAGTGCATGGGACAAGGCTACGTACTCTTGTATATACACATTGCTCACTACTTTTTCCTCCAATTTCAGCCTCATCAATCTTGGGACATAAAAGTATTGAAAAGATTTTAAGCTTACACCAAGTCCTCTATGTTAAGAACCTACAGAATTAACTAATTTTAAGGATTAAAGCATACAGTATAGATTTGATTCCCAGATTCAATTTTTGGAAATACTTATTCTCTGCTGAAGAATGCAACTGCCTAGCGTTAACTTTGTGAGCAAACAGGAGGTTTCAATTGCTGTAACTCCAAGACAGGATAAGGAGGATGTACATACTTCCTTGTGTCTGCAATGCTGAGGAAATATTTGTGTATGTGAAAATGCAAACCATAGAGCAAGATTTCTAAGGTTTCAAACCAGCTGTCCAAGGAAACAGAGATTAAAATGGCTGATCAAAAATATTTTAGAGACTAAATGAGAAATACTTTCACTCTTCATACTTTTATTTAGCAAGATGTATAGGAAGTATGCCTATATTTACCTTTCAAATATGCAAATGTGCAAATATTTACCTTTATGAACAAAATATCTTTCAACCTTTCATTTTTAAGAACATAAATATCTTGGATAGAATTCCCACTCTTCTCTATGACAATCTAGTAGCAATCTATATCTCTTCTGACACCACATTAACAGCTGGTGAGATTCCTCTGAAACTGTTAAGTGGATTTAGGATTCAGCATGATCAAATAAGGACTTCTCTTTTGATTGACCTCCTCACTTTACTTTCCCTCAAAATTTTGAAAGGGCTAAAGACTAAGCAAAATTGAGGGTCATTCTGGTGTTGCAAGCATTCAGATCAAGCACAATAAACAATCACATCTCACAGCTAAGAAGCGATGATCTTTTCTCTCTTTCTGATAAGGTATTTGGAATAATACATATCTGTAATTATTTGGCTAAACATTCTGAACAGCCATGTTCTGTCAGGACTTGGAGCCTTTATAATGGTAAACAAGCACTTTTCTTGCTCCTTTTCTGTATGGATTAAGTACAGTAAACTATGCCTAAGAAACATCAGTTCAGAATTAGAGGCTTCCTTATGCTACTATGTCTAAAGCACATTAGTTCTTATTGAACTAGAAAGCTGTGTTTGTAAACTTTGAAAAATTTACCACCAAAAATAAGTACTAGGCTACAAGAAAAGGAAAGTATTTTATAAAAACTGGAGTTCCAAAAGAGCTGTAATATTCTAGGACACAGGAGCTGGAGCATAGCACAGGTTCACATCTACCTTCTATTTTGATAAATTTGACCAGTCATACCAAAGGGGGAAAAGAAACAGCTCTCAAGTATTGAAGGTCTGATGTTACAATGGAATTTTGAAAGAGCATGTCAACTCCACTAGCATGGAAACAGCTATTGCATTTTAGACACAACAAAAGCACAAAAAAAAGGAAAGGAATTTACTGCTCAGCTTCCTCCTCAGAATGCATCTCACAAAATCCTCCAAAATCCTGTATGGAAAACCAGACATTAACCCTGCTTTGAAAAATCATCAAATTGTTGCTGTAGTCTAAGAAAAACACCCTGCAACAGACCATATTTTCTGTGGGAATATTCCAAGAACTCTTTCTTTAGTCTATCTCTAACTATGCCTTTTGACTCTGGTCATCAAAATGCTTTCCCCAGTCTTTGTTTATCATTTCAGAACAAAGATAACTAAAATAAGGACTCAGACATTACCACCATCTGGATGACAGTGTTCACTGAGTTCCCATTTGCTAAATATAAGCAAATACAGTTCAGGCAAAATACAAAACATAATGAAATCCTACAGAAGTCAACAAGGTTTTCAACTACTCTGCAACTGTCTCAGTTTGCTGAGTAGATTAGAAAGCTGTTGTACTTATTTGCTGATTTAATACGGAAAGGAATGAAGAAAGAAATGTGGGATCCTATTTCAAATTCCACTTTCAGAACATGAACAACAAGGTCTGCAGTAGTCATCTGCATTGCTGTCACAATATTACAGTCAGTAAAGTATTCCAAATCAGTTCCACAAAATCCAAAACTATGAGGTTTACTTTACAAGGACAGTCGAGACTTTCTGCCATAACGGTCCATCATTGAGACAGATGCCTAAGGATTCATTTTTTACTGCAAAATTTGTTTGTGCAACAAATACAGTTTTAGAGAGTTCTTTCTCATCTTAGCTGTTTATTTAATTCAGAGCTTGTCACAGCCCAAATAAGATCTGCTTGATACATGACATGCCAGCTTTGCTTTCAATTTCATAGGATCATAGAATGGTTAGAGTTGGAAGGGACCTTCAAAGGTCATCTAGTCCAACCCCCCTGCAAGAAGCAGGGACATCCCTGACTAGATCAGGTTGCTCAGAGCCTCATCCAGCCTGGCCTTGAACGTTTCCAGGGATGGGGCATCCACCACCTCTCTGGGCAACCTGTTCCAGTGCTCTACAACTCTCATTGTAAAAAATTTTTTTCTAATATCTAATCTAAACCTACCTCCTTCTAAACCTACCTCCTTTCATGAGAGAAATGACATTTGACAAGCCCAGCACCTCTCTAGTAAGGAATAGGACTGCTCTCCTTCTACTTCTCTGGTCATAAAGTGCAAAATCTTCACTGATTCTCCTCTTTCCAACAAAGAGCACAGACTTTGCCAGGCAACAACACACAACATGCCAACTCTAAACACTAACTTGTTCAATTTCTTTCCTATTAGAGGTACAAATCCAGTTCATACTTAAATTTCTTGCCCGATTTGGCCTGAGTTCCTCCATTCCATATGTGGTCAACCTCTTCATAGAAGAAAAAAATATCAAGTTTCACATCATCGTCTCCCTGGAAAGAGAGTTCCAAGCTGTCTTCTACCTGCAACACAAAAAGAGACACTGTATATACTCATAAGAATACAAGGCTACTTATGTCAGTAGGTTTCAGAAAACAAATTTATTTTGGTCAGGTATGCAGAGTGACTCCCATCCTCACTGAAAAAAAAAAATTTTTTTTTTTTTTGATGCCTTGAGAACACTGGAAGTTTTCTACACCTCAGTGGCACTACCTTCTCTCTCCTCCCTTTAGCCCCAAAAGCCTCAGCACTACTTCCTTGTCCTCTGCCACGAGCAAAACAATCTCAGTGAATAAACACATTAGTATATATGTCTTCATTTAACAGATTTCCTCTATGATAAAATACTCACTAGCATCATCAATGGTATTTGACTTGAACCGTGGATGAACCTTCATATTTTTGTAATTTTATTTCTTCTCTCTACCACTCTGCAGCCTACACTCCAAAAAAAAAAGCTAAAGAAAGGTCTATATAAGCTAATAATGAAAAGCCCAGCGCCCATCTCAAGCCATCCTTCCCTTTCTGCTAGTTTTACATACAGGGCTTCTGATAATCTCAAAGCCATCACCAATCCTCCTGTAAAATGAGGCTCATCCAATCTCAAGGACTAAATTTTACCTTAGTTCTTAAGTTTCCCTAGCATCACTGACATAGATTAGACCCCTTTAAAATTTATTAAAAATGTCTTCTGAGGTGGAATTCAGTTTCCTCATCAGGGCTGAAGCTATTAAGAAAGGTGCTTTCTCACACTGTCCAAGAGAACACACAAAAATCAACATGATTATATGTTTAGATAAAACCCTAATGAGTAAATGTCTGCTGAGAAGACCTCAGATACCCACTTCTACCTAAGTGATCTGCAGCTGTACTTAAACTTACAAACCTGCAGAAAGACAAATGAAGAAAATTGTTTGCTGTCTATATACCTTGCCGAATTTGTGCTTCAGTGGTAACCCTGCTTTCTGAAAGGCTGGAATGATATCTGCTTTGTAGTCCTTTATAAAAACTCCCAAATCCACATCTTTGCTGTAAGGAATGACATTGCACTGCCTGTACCAGCCTGAGGGGAAAAAAAAAAAAAAAAAAAAAAAAAAAAAAAAAAAAAAAAAAAAAGAAGAAAAAAAAAAAAAAAAAAAAAAAAAAAAAGGAAAAAACCAAACTAGTTAATTCAGGAACATGAGAAATATATCAACAGAACAAATGCAACATAAAAATGAACTGCTAAGGTCATCAAGCAGAGATCTTTGAATGAGGCCATAAATAAGATTTCTGACTTTCTCCTGTACGAAATGAACTACAATGAAGCAAACAAATACCACTGCACATACAGTCAGCTCCTCCTTCCAGGAAGCCAAGAATGAAAGAAAAAACACTAACTCTTTCAAAGGTAAAATATCTTCAGTTTTCTAATTTAAATGTCTTTCAAGAAAAAAAAATTCTTTATCTGGGCCTTAATCTAATCAGCAATGAACACTTACAGGGCTACAGCTGTGCTTTTAATTTGAAACTATTATTTTAGGTAGTATCTGAGACGCTAATCATCTTTCAAGTACTACTGCAAAACAGTAAGACAAGGAGTGCGACATCCTTTTCTATGTTTAATTAAAGCAGCTTTTAGTAACTGTTCATTCAGAAAATTATATTCCCTAGGACTAAATAAACACAAGTCGAATGTGCACACATATGAGTTTTCAAAATCTATTTCAATAATAAAAGAACCTTCACCAGTGACAAAATACTACTTTCACCTTGAGCAGAACTGAAAACTTGCAGTACCTACTCTAACAGGTTGATATTTTATTAAAATGATGTGTTTTAAAACAACTAAATAAATGTAAACTGTATTTTAAAAGTCAGTTGTAAGCACCAAATTGCATGGGAAGAAAAATCAGGTGAGAGTCTACACGGACAGCAGAAATACATGCCCATCGTTGTGTTTTCCAACTAGCACTTCAGTAAATTCCAGGTCAGCAAATTCAGGAAACTGCTGACTACTTTCTAAGCAGTGATCAACACAACATAGATAATTGCTAACAACATTAAATGCCTCACTGGAAATTTGCTCAGTATCTCCAAGGCTCAGGTTTCTAAAGAAAAAGCATTCTGCCAGGAGCAACAAGGCCTATTTCAACATAGCTAATGCCACACATTACCTTCCAACTTGGTACATTTAGCTGCTAGCCCCAGCTGACATCACAAGCAATAGAGAATGAAATATTTAAAATTTCAGATGAGTTTAAAAATGTAACGTTACACAAATGTTTTACCAAGACATGTTCCACTGCTGAGCCAGAACTTTACTCCTAAGTTATTCAGTGTCAGCGCAGCCAGATGGAGCAAGGCTTTTGCTTTTTTTCTGAACTCCATCGCATCGAGAGAGGCATCATCAGGATACAGCTGGAAGGCAAAGGAAGAATAAGCAAGCTATTGTCAGACAGAAAACTTCTCCCTTCATTTTTCAGTGTCCTAAAAAATCTACTTAACTAATATCTGGGCAGTGTCTGTTTTCACATATATAGTCCAATGTGAGAACATGCACTCGAATGATAAGTTAAAATTTAAACTCTGAAAGATCAATCCTCACTGTTTCCAAACTAGCAGAATCTGAAATGCAAACTAGGAGAATGTAAAGTCACAGTGAAATAGAGAATATATGTATTAGACATTGGTTCTCAGCACTTGGCAACAACTAGTTCTGCACATACTGAAGTCCGTACCCATGGTCCAGGGGAAAATCAGGGATAGAATCAGTTACTTCCAGCACATTAGTTTCTTTGGTGCCACCAAGTGTTACAACCGGATGTTGACAACTTCTGCCACAGAGCAGAAGGAACATGAACAGAAAATCATGCCCATCTTCCAGCTACAACTCTGACAAGATCTTCTGTTAATGCAAAGCCAAAAATAACACAGCAGTCTGAGCAAACATTACCAAAGCAAACGCAGGAACAATGCACCACTCAGCTTCACAACAGATTTTATTAAGACCTCTTGCATGACAAACAGCTGAAATGAATACTTTTCAAAACAGATGCCAGCTGCTTATTTCAATATTAAAACTCCAGTAAAGTTCAATAAACCACATTTTCTCTGCCTGTGGCAATTACTGCCTGAAGGTTCTAGAGCCGAAGTAGAGCATGGTCACAACTTCTGTCCTTTACAGGTGAAGTGGCAACACACAGCTACTCTCAGGTACAGTAACCCTCCAGCTACATGTAGAGAGAGCTACGACCTACTAGACTGAACAAGGATGGTACTCTCTTCCCTGAGAAGTCTCTTCCCCAAGATCTCAAACGTCTGAAGAATGGAACCTCTAGTGTCTTCTTTTTTCCCCTTCCATTAAATGAGAGATGAGTCAAATTCAGTGAACTAATTCTCACTTCACGGTTTTAACTGCGGTAACTCTTGACCACTTTATACCTCGGCCCTTTTCAAGTTAGGACAAAATGCTCCCCATACCGCAGCAGAAAGTTTTCGACAATTCACTAAATCAGGTAGCAATATTCTAAAAATAATGCTCTAAATAGCGGTGAAAACATTAGCTCACATGGTCAAAAAGCGAAGAAGTAAATCATTTCAGAATTAATATACTATTCCAAACTAGGAAGGTGGAACTGCAGCTCACAGTTCAAAAAAAATATAAAATGAAATATTACTCAGAACTGAAGAGAATTGCCATAAGGAAAATGTTCAGCCACAAAGATACACAAGATCTTAGTCTTATTCACATGAAATCTATTTAACAGTAACAATGTCTGAGAACTATGGACATGTTGGTTACCTCTTCTTTTCAAAGTTTTGGAAAACTGAAAAAAACACGCTCACAAGTAAAAAAAAGACAGATTGTGACTTTCAGTTAAAGTTTTAATTTTATTACCACTTACTAAACTCTGTGGATTGAGTCTCAGAGGCTATATTTAGCTTTATGTGTGCAAACAGTCCCATCTAGGTAAAAAAAAATGAACTGTTTGTACATTTGGGTCAATCAGTGAAAACGTACATGTGCATCTCAGAGAGACTACCTGATTACCACTAACCTGAAAGAAAGCCCGAGCTTCTCTGTACCTACATTCAAGAAATCTAGAGTGTGACATCTCCTCTAGAAAACTGGATGGATTTTTTGGAATTTGAACTTTTAAGTCATCAATGGAAACAAGTAGAAGTTCTGGCCTGTAGGGAAAGAAAGACGATCCATTACTCCATTCAATTCCTTTACAAACCACAAGCCACTATTTCCTCTAGCTCAGGTTAAAATGCTCATACATGCTACTGGCAGTGGTTTCTCTGTCCAAATACACCCAAAACTGATTATAAAAGAAGAGCAAAAAGAGCATTAACAAATTCCCTGTACAGTTCCAAATTTTGTTTCAAAATAAATTCTATGCCTATAATCCCATAGACAGTTTGTCACATCACCAATTTCTTTACTGATTCACGACTTGCGCTGAATAGGTTCAGAGCCGAGTGCATTTGAAAATTCAGGCTATTTATTTAGTTATGTAAGTATGGGATGCACTCAAGAACCAAATTTTACCCTGTACATTTAGGGTACTTGTATTTACAATTTAAAAACTGTCCAGACTTCACAACGAATAAAGGGTGATATTTAACAGCTTACACAGTTGACTTCAAATGCTTAGGCACATAATTGGTACAGATTCCATGTACGAAATGAAGAATAGCGCCAATTTTAAGGAAACGTTAAATAGATTTATTTTGACCTATTAAATGGCTGTTTTTCTCTGATTTATGGCATATACACAGAAAAACTGCTCCCAAAGCCTAGTGCTTGGCTTTGAAAATAGTGACAAGTTTCACCATGATCTGTATTCTTGAAATACTGCTACTGAAAGCACTGTAAGAAAAGGAAGACAATTACAGTAACTTTACCAGTGTAATACACAGTTTAAGGATAAGATTATGGACAAGTAACACTACCAATTCCAACACTTATGCAAGAAAGGAATCCCCTCAGCACATTAAGAGCATCAGGTAGATGCAATAGTTGGCACATGCCTTTGTGGGACAAATGTCACTTCTCTTTATTTAAGTTTCTCAGCACTGAAGGGATTACTGAAGGGATTTCTGCAGCTTCCCCTTTCATTTAATACATCACAACTGTACTGAACTTTCAGATATGTATGGTTATAGAAAGAGCACCAAATATCTATCAGCTAGTACTAAAGCTCTTACCACTTCTACCTTACCCCTGTTGATACCACAGACAGCCATCAACAGATTTCAAACTTCTAAATATATTAATGGTAAACCACTGACAGTAGCAGAAGATCCTCTGGTACACTGAACCCCAGTCATGACTTCTTCAACTTCTCTCATCTTTCTGCCTGCTTCAACCTGGCAATACAGCAACTTCCTCTAAAACATAGTTCTTCATTTATAAATGGTGGGAAGCTCTTGTTTTCAGGTAAATGGAATTGGATTTACCTTCATACCTTAATTTACCTGCACTTTGAGGGCTAAACCATACATCAGCTAAATTTTACAACCCTACTTCAGGAAAGAGAGTAATTTTATATACAGGAAAAATAAGTTATTTTCAAAGTGCATTATGGCTTTTTCCCTCCTCTATTTTGAACTCACTTTTCATATGCTCCAGGGTAACGACCAAAGTGGAGTTTCCGGAAAGGCACAAACTTTCTGTCCATGTGTTGCTTGAGTCTCAGGGGGCCATGCCAGAGATAATTACCACTCCTCTCATAGAAGATCACCAGGTGAATGGCATGAGATGCCAATTTAAATATGTAGTGCAATGGAATTTCAATCCCAGATAAGTCATCCATCCCATCCAAGCGGGGGTCCTTGTTTATAATTTTTAGCCATTGGAACCCTATTTTCTCAGCAGTTCTAAAAAGGCCTGCCTAAAAATGAGAGCGGAAGGGGAGGAGAGAAAGAGAAAAGCTAAAGATTAGAGACACCAAAACTGAAACCAAACTACTAAAAAATTTCTAAGACCTTTAGGATCAGCAACTACAAGCAATTCCAACCACTGTATTTCCTTGTCTTAAATTTCACCCTTCAAACTACTCAATTAAATATCAAATAAATATTGCAAGTCATGCTTGAACTCAGTTTGCTCCTTGCCCTATTAACCTTCTCTGCATCCTCAAGTTGTTCTCTAAAGCTATTCTTGAGCCAAACCTGGCTTCTTAAGTCCTTGAATAACGATGCCACTAATACAAAAACAATTACTGCAAAATCTTCTTTTATGATGTACATAAATACTTGTCTAAACTCACCAAACACCAAAAGTTGCACTAGGTAACAGGCTTTCCTATTTCCACAGAAAAAGGGAATGAAATTCTGGCTGGTAAGAAAAGAACCAATCAGCATCTGAAGAGCCTTTCAATTACCCTCCTTGAAGTGTTTTATACAGGCACATCAGTTTCTCCTCTAATGCTAAAGACATCACTAATGAGCCACAAAGCAATGGGGAGAAGGATTTGTGTTAGTCTGCTGACACACAACCTTATTCTCAGTTTCTTTAATTCCCTTAAAGCTATGGGAAAACAACTGCCTGACCAGATCCAGAGTGGCATCACTCTTCACTTGAGTGAGACTCCTTCATTAAACCAGTCACAGACCATTTTAATGTCTTCTGCTTTTTCTTAAAAAAAAAAAAAAAAAAAGGAAAAAAAAAGAAAAAAAGAAGAAAAAGCTGTTTGTCACTCGTATCTTTAGTCTGTATAATTACTCTATTAAATATAGATGATACTTAGTCTTTCACCACGTACTACACCTCTGTTTTTAACACATCCATTTAAAATTCTCAGAACACCAAAGAAAAGCACAGATACCAATACAGTAAGAGACAAAATAAAATAGTGTTAAACACAAGGATGCACTAAAAGAAACGTAAACTAGCAGACTATGATAATCCTTCCAGCCTTGTTACATCAATACCCGCATTTCCTCCTTGACAGATCCCAGAACTTGAGATTTATTACAGTTATACGCACACTACAAGCTTAAAGTTTTCCTTCTTCCTTTCTAACAGATCACGTTCTTTTCATTTTCTGGCATGGCCCCTTACTACAAGTGTTTCTGAATATTGCAGACAGCTTCTAAAAACTTTTAATTATCTGTAAATCACTCCTAATATATGCAGGCTAGTGCCTGGATATCTTTTACTTTTAAAAAAAGCTTCCTCTAAGAATACCTTTACAAGATTTCCACATAATGAATTGCGAGGCCTTGATACAAACATGAAATCCTTACGTCAGAAAATCATGGAACAGCTGAATGCATTACAATACACAGAAGTGAACTGAAGAAAAGACACTTACTTCATGTTTCCATGTTTTGTCCAGTAGTCCAAAAGTAGTAAAGTCTCTTGGAGCACAGAAATATTTGCATTCTGGACTAGGGCCATCAGGAGAACTTCTGATCTGTTCGATGTCTTTATCAATCAGTCCCAGAATCAAAGGATCGACCAAATACACTGGTATATTGTGACTAGATATTAAACCTAGGAACTTCCTAACCACGTGCTGCTTGACAGAGAATAAAATTAGAAGTTAGAAACACCACCTTTAAGTGCACAAAGATTAATACAGTAAAACTCTGACAGAAGGAAAAAAAACCCAACACATTGACAAAAGGAAACCTTATCTTCCAAAACATTTTCTAAGTGCACACTTTACTTTCAAGAGTTTCATTTGTGGAAATGGAAATTTTCTCTTTCAGAAGAACAGGCTGGTCTCAGGCTTTAAAGGTCTCTAGGACTAGAGGAAAAATCTTTCAACTCTGACTAGAATTCTCCACAAGTAAAAGCACTCTGAATGTTAGACCTGAGAAAGAACTCTAGACTAAACTCTAGATTCTTTCCAGCTCTAGATTGAGTTAGAAAGTGCCGGAGTAAACTAGAGATTACAGGATGAGATGTGATGCATGTGTGTGGGTGCTGAGGGAGCTGGCTGATGTCACTGTGAGGCTGCACTGCAACATTTTGAAAGGCCATGGTGGTCAGGAGCTGTTCCTCAAGTCTGAGAAAGGCAAATCTCATGCCATCTTCAAAAAGGAGGATCTGGGGAACTCTGGTCACCTTAACTTCTGTCATCAAGAAACTTCTACGGCAAAAGTCCCTGCAAAATCACATCCAAGCACACGAAGGACAAGGATGTGATTGGGAAAGCCAGCCAAGGGCAAACTGCACCTAATCACACCAACTGCCTTTGAAGAAGTCTTGGGCAAGGCGAGAGTCAAGGTTCACAACCTGACTTTAGCAAGGCTTTTGACACACTCCCAAACAGTATCCCCAGATCTCAGGCATGATGCCTGCTGTATATGAAAGGTGATTCAGTGAGAAGGTAGGAAGTGAGTGCTATCCAGTCTTTGGATATGAGTGTACCCAGGGCACTGAACCACAGCAACATTGCATATGTAGCTCAGTACCTGACTCAGCAGAGTATTTTAATCGAGTACATTTACATGTCCATGGCACACAGAAGATTTACAGCAATCATAGCCATGCTGCAAATAAAAATGTAGCCTTTCCATTTAACTGTAACAGTTAAACTTAATGACTTAGAAGTACCATTCTAATCAGAAAAAAAAGTATTTGCTTAGAACAGAACTGTCAGGCTTTGTCTGTTACATCTCAAGGTTTCTAGAAGAGGTGTGATGAGGGAAAACAACAGCCTACTGCCCAAGCTACCCACCTAGCAAGCTGATCCTGGCATTCTAATTGAAGCTCTAACCTTCCTCCTGTCCAGCTGCTGTGTCTGTTCAGACTCTACAGGCCAAACTTCAATTGTGGCATGGAGCTTCGGCTTCAGACAGACATAAAAGTGTGAATGAAAACAGAATGTGGATCATAAATAGAATTTAGGCAGCAGCACTACATACGCTGTACAGGCAGAGGCAAGGTCATTCTCTTAGTAATTTCAGCTCTATGAGGCTGAAAGGTAAGTGATATGCTAGCATTACTTCTGTAACTAAAACAAGCAGATCAGACTGATGAACAGGAAGCACACCTGTGCAAAAATATCTGCTTTCTTTTTCCCCCGTCGCTTCTCCAGGGAAATAGATGCTTTTAGTTGACACTTAAGTAACAGGTAGAAAGAGATGGCAATGATGTCAAGTAGCTAAGAGAAATGCATTCAAGTAGAGTATTTTGGACTTGTCACACAGGGACTCTGAAGAAAACCTGGAGTGCAACAGGTCTCTAGCAGGACCACAGAGCATTCTGCTTTTTCATTAATGATCCCGTAAGATCAAGTTAAAGCTTAATGAGAACTTGGTCCACAGACCAGCGGATTGGAAGACCCCTGTGACCATGACACCTAACACCTAGTAGGTAGTTCCATGGGGCCACCTCCAAGAATAGTGAGACGTTCCCGGTGCAAGCAAGCAGTCCACAGAGCAGTTGGTTTGGATTATTCCCAAGAACAGCCCTTAACCAGAGCAGCTTTTCTCATGCTTAGCAGAAATAAGGCATTTAAACAGCCATTTTGCTAACTAGCAGCATTATCATACTGCACCCAAAGCAAAAGGCAGCCAGCTCCCAGCGGATCATTTTTTTTTTTTTTTTAACCATCTGTGCTGTTCCTCTGCTGCAAGATCTGTTAACAAAAGACTTCTGTAAAAGTGTTTCCAAGCAAATGCTAACTACAAATATCATAAGAGACCTTCTGATTCCCTGAGGCCAAGCTGGATGGTTTGGTTTCACTTAATCCTGAAAACCTTAAGTAAGACACAACAAAAAATACCCCATTTCAAGTATCCGATTGCCCTTCTAACATTGCTCCTGAACACTGGAATACAGCAACCGGTGAATGCCAAAATGTAATATTTTCCTGCTTGTAAAGAGTTTTATGTCCCAGCATAAGCAAGTGACATAAAACGCTGAGGAGCTCATTGAACAACAGGAGTAAGCAAAGAGGTATTCTGTGATCTGAGACCTGCAGCCAATTCTTTTACCGTGCTACTCACTGCCAAACAACCTGCAAGTCAAATAAGTCAATCTTTTCAATACTCAGACTGAAAGAACACAAAAGTGTTGATCAAAACTTCTATCAGAAGGAATAAGTCTTCCTTCTTAAAATATTGACAACTCTGCTAGGGACTACACAGGCAAAGGCCACTAAGCTATAACAGTTTCTCAACTCCATTTTAAACTGATGTTTTGAAACACCTCATAACTTTACTCAGTGAAGAAATTAGCTCTTAGTCCTTAAAACTAGAAAATCTCCAGTGAAGAGATACAGAACTGGACTCTTCTGCAATTCCATGTCAGTTCTCTGAGACGTACAGAAGAACTGTATGAATCAACGATGCTGTACATACCCATCTAGTGCTGTCTTGGCCTGACTGGCCTCCTCTGACTTTTGAAAGAACTGCTCCATTCTATCAAAACCAAAGAAGGGGAGGGAAAAAGAAAAAAAAAAAAAAAAAGTAAGTTTTAGTTTAATTCTCGCTTAGGATTTCTTAACAGGACATTCAGGGGCATTTACCCAGCTAGCATTTTATAATTATGGCTGTGGTTATGCCTCTGGTCACTCAACTACTGTACTGAACATGAAGTCACAAACAACTGTTCTTGCTTAGTGCATTCAGAAGGACAACGCAAGCCCTGGGGACCTACAGACATGCAAGGACTGCATAATCAAGCCTCAGGTTTCTAAGTCAGTATGCCAGTAAATGTAAAATAGGAAGATGACAAATACAAACACTGTTAGGCAAATACCACTGGAGAGAGACAGCACGATGATGCCTCAGTCTTTCCAGATGTAATCCTAGAGAATTAAATTTGAAAGAGAACATATTCATATCATAAAGCCAAGGCAGTTAGTAGCCCAGCTTCTAGCTTTTCAAAAGCATGAAGAATTTCTCATTCACAGCCTTGTTCACAGTCAAAAACTGCACGAAAGAAGTCAAAAGTTGGAGTACCATCTAGCACTAAGACTGTCTGCATTTACTAAGAATCCCCTTACCAAAAGAAAACAAACTCCGAAATATAATACCTATGTGGTTCTTCCGTAAAAATTAAATGAAGGCATGCAGTTGCAAGGAGTTCATTTGTTGAATCTGCATGTAATTGCAAATTATGAAGCCATCAAAAACTCAGAGTATTTTATAGTAACATTTATCTCTTTTCCCATTACAGAAAAGCATACTCAGCTAAACATTCCACAGGTGGTATAAAAGCAGGATTTAAACTACAACTTCTAGGAAATTATGAACATTCAATCACAAACCCCTAAGACACATACAAAAAAAATGCTACATTTTCTTCTGAAAACACCACTATTGAAAAATCTGCAACCAATGAATGCTGTCTTCCTTGTTTCTTCAGAAAAGCCCCAAGACAGCGCTTGGTTTGCCTTCACTATCAACAAAAGCTACTGAACAACAGGAGTAGGAAGGCTTGTGAAGACTGAAAGTCTTGGTGGCTCAAACCTGCAGCCAAGGACTCGGAATGGCATCCCATTTTAGCATTAGCAGATGCCTCTTGCTGACATAACAACTCAATTATCAGGCTGACAACTGAAATCTGCGTGTACCCCTGCCGCCAAAAACGCACTCGGGCTCCCTAGCTTCTTTGTGTCAATACTGTAAGAACTGCTGGCCCTATGAGGGAAGTCTGGGGGTGGCATTAATGCTGCTAAAAGGCTCTGAAGAGCGCACGTATCATACGTGGTTATTCCACAAAAGCAAACCTGTGCAGGACGGCTCTCTCTTACCTTCTGCGATAAGTAGAACTTGTAATAGTACAACTGGAAGAGGAGGAAAACCAGGCTGGTCAGAGAAAGGAGCGCCAGGACCACGTTCTTATTGATTTTCTGCATTAGTCTTCGGGGCGCTCCCGACCACCGCCCGGAAACAGCGCGGCGTCGCTCATCTTCTCCGGTCTCCCAGCTCCCCCCTGCGCGCCGGCAGAGGAAAACAGGGCGCTGCGCAGGCCGCCCCGGCCCCAGCGGCCCACGGGAGCCCTGCGGACCGCGGCGAGGGCTCAGCTAGGAGGCCCGCAGGGACTGCCGCAGGGATTGCCGCAGGGATTGCCGCAGGGATTGCCGCAGGGATTGCCGCAGGGATTGCCACCGGCACGGCCGCGCCTCGCCCCGCCCCGCCCTCCCCGCTCCCGCCCCGCCGGGCCACGGCACCGCAGCCGCCCGCCGGCCCGGCCGCCCTTACCCGCCGCGCGACTCCCCCGCCGTAAAGCACCACCCGCCGCCGTGTGCGCATGCGCCGCGCAGGCCGAGCCGCTGTCCCGCCGCCCCGCGGAGGCAGACAACGCAGAGGGAGGCGAGATTTCAGAGTTCTGTATTAGTACAAAAAGCTTGCATCACACACAAGTGAACGACACCACAGGGCCCTCGGACTGTTCGAGTGAGGCAGGGGCGGGGGGAAGTGATCAGCCGCCTACCAAAGCGTGGGTCACGGGCAGAACCTGCGATCCCTACCAGACTGGGACACCGCCGAGCCAGAGGGCACGGGCCAGGCCCCTCCGTCTGCCCGAGCACGAAACCGCAGCGTGAGGGAGAACGAGCGGTAGGAGGGAAGGGGATGCGTAACTTTAACCCTCCTCTGAAGACCACCGGGGTCCAAGCGTGCAAGTCTCAGAGCCTCACATACCACTGAATTCGTACCAGCTGAGCCCCTAACTGCCCGTCCTGTGTTCATTGCAGTAAGAAGGAAAAAAAAACAAGTGAGGAAGAAAAGTTTAAGATTACTACACAGACCATTTGGATAACAACACTTGTCTCCGCCTGTTTCACGCATTATCTACTCGGTTTATTTAAGAACCATGTCACTCTCCAGTATCTTTGTTTCAAGACTCAAAACACTAAACTGGCTGAGGAAGGTATGGTTAATCTGGGAATGGTTTTGTACTTTTCTCTGCAAAAGAGATTACAGCTAACATTGCTCACAATATTTAGAGATGCTCAAGTTCCAGATATTAAATGAACAGTAAAAGTTCAACAATCCTGTCAACTTAATGATTTTTCAAGAGAAATAAAACCTCCTAGAGCATGTATTTAAATTATCTTAATTTAAGTTTTCCACTGAACATCATAGTCAGCTTATTATCAGTTATTTCAAAGAATTTCTCCTTCTCTTGAGAAATCTTGATTCACACAAAGGACCCATTGATACTAACAAGATTTAACATTATTAGATGGTCATGTTTTCACAGACTACAAGATACAGAGAAGAAAAAGTACTTTGGCCCCATAGGAAAGGAGCCAATTCATGATGGACCATATCAGCATGAACTTGAAACAGTTCTCAGGTGATATTAGGAAAAAGTGTCAGTTAGGAAACATCTGATTCAGGTCTATATCTGAAAATTATTTCTAGGCTCCTGGATTTCAACAGAGTGAAGAAACCAGATATAAACAGTCTATAATACACAAGTAGTACTCACTGAAAAGTTGATATTTTCCACAAAGAATATAACACGATTTTTTTTTTTTAGCTCTCCCACTAATACCAATCATTTGACTATTTTAACTGAGCTTTCAACTAAGAGTTGAGATGATGTAACAGGCAGTCTCAACATTTCACTTCATTTGTGAACAAAAACATATAAAATGTAGATCCAAAAGCAGATTGTATGTTAGCTGGCAAAGCATTTGCTCACTTTACATTTTTTCTTCCCCTAAAAGAAAAGGGGAAGGTGTAAGTTTGGAGCCTATAAAGAGATCCTTTAGAATATGATCCTCTGAAAGCCAGTCTCATAGCCACATATACATGGCATATGGTAGAAGCTAGCAAGTTAAAAGTAAGATGCTATATATATATAAGCTACATTTCTGCTGGATAAAGAAATCGTGCCATTTTTAGACTTCTCTGGTTATCCACTAAGTTCCAGGAATCCTCACTAGGCTAGTCAAAAACAGGTAGCAAAAACGTGTGCCTGGCCTCAGAGGGTACCGCCCTATCATGAGGGATTTAGCGCCACTTCTGCTCAAAGCCACCTTTGATACTGACACAGCTGTTTGAGAAGCCATAGCCAGCCTTGAAGTTGGTTTGAGAAAAAGCTACAATATAGCAATAGACCACCCCCAATCTTCTCTAGGGAGAGGCAGTTAAAGTGAAGCTCTCACACCCTTGTTCCCAGCCTTGACTACACTGCAGCTTTGTTAACTGCCAACAATGATTCTACTTGTCATTTGCATCCAATGAACAACGTGAATTGCTGATCATCAGAATCCAATTAGAATAGTATCACAAAATTGGAAAGCCAAGAGATGACCCAAAATTAAGAGCAGCTGAGACAGCAATACCATGCTATTGTTTTTTAAGAAGTTCTGGGTTTTTCTGAACTGCTTAACTGAAATACTTCCTAGCTCAATGGTTGGCTATCATAATGCATCTTCACTGAGGACATAAGAATGTTTTTAAATACCCTTGAATTTTTACATTTTCTGTAATTCGTGATAAACAGGAGTCAAACTCTTAAATATATGGTATTTAAATGAGTTACTAATGGGAAATCAGAGGATTTTGTAACAGAAAAAATATCACAGACTGCTCTTATTGTTTCTTCATATCAGGCCTACAACTTCTTATAGTATTATTTTGAAACAATACTGCAGTGATATTTTTCCAGGCTAGGCTAGCAAATGGATAGTCTTTTGAAATGCATGTCTGACATAAGTTCTAATGGGAAACCTAGTAATAATAAAAGCTATAGTCAAGTAATTCATGTTAGGAGAGCTAAGAAAATGCTATTTGTTACATTCTTCATAGAATATTAATTTTATGACTATTATTCTTCAAGTCCATAATAAAATGTTTAAAATACAGTATTAGAAAAGTACATAGTTACAGCTCTTGATATCCCCACTTATTTTTCAAATAGGCAGCCATTCAGTTTTCTGTGTGACATTTCTGTCTGGATTCACAGTAGGTTCCTAACACTTTAGCCCCAAACATTTGCACTATCAGTGTAAGTACTTAAGTACTCAGGCCTTAAAACAGCAGTAGATAGCAAACTGAATTTAATCCAATGCTCACAAGCCTCTGTGAGTAGCAGCTACATAGAACCTTTCAGCAATAGAAGCGTTTAATAGACATTACTAGGCAATACTGTTTAGGCTGCTTGTTGAACCACTCAATCCATTTTCATTTTTCTGGAGCGTTATCACAGCACTTGGCACCTGTAGTCCAGTACTCACTGTAAGCCCACCACACCAGATCTAAGGGAGGGGGGGAAAAAAAACAAACAAACAAACAAAATAAGTATTCTAAACATTATGAAGCATCTACATCTCTCTTCTCCCATCCCACAACAGAACTAACATAAAACTTATCTTGCAGCTGCTTTTGTCTTCTCTCTTGCTCTCTAGTCACAACACCCTGTAAAACATTTTCATCATACAAAAGCTAATGTTCAAGACCATAATGTCTAAGATGCTTCACATACTATGCTTTATGACTCTAAGTGTATAACCAAGTCTACGATCTAATACTAAAAGACTTGCTCCTAACAGGAAAACTTATTTGAAGACCAGTGTGCTAGCAGCACATACACAGAACAACAATGAAGATCAATATGCTCACTGTGCTCTAGTGTCTGAAAGCAATGCTTAGTCACTGTAAACATAGTACAAAAAAATTAAGTTCTGAGAAGCTTCAGGGGCACAGATGCCAGTGATGTCTATTCTACAACTGAGTTAAATAAAATAATTTATTTCGATATTTATAAATATATTTGATAGCTGTAATTAAGTAGTTTGTCATTTTTATTTTAACTGTTCAGGCTAACACAAGTAGTGTCTGTAAGACTTCTGTCACTAAGTACTCAGGGCTGTATAAGATGCACACTAAAAGGCAGAAGTGTGGTAAGCAAATGTTTCCGTGGATGCCTTTGGAACTGACTTAAATCAGTCAGCCTTAGCCATGTATATACATACTCAAGAGCTGGACAGATGAGTAACCGACATATCCCTACAGTTCTGATCAGTAAGGCAACTTGCTTAGTCACCTCCAAATAGCTATTGAAAATCTAGACTCCTATTGTCAGTACATCTAGTCAGTAGTAGAAATTGTGAAAGGAATTATGTCTGAGAAGTGAAAAATCAGGTGTTTGGAAATGGTAGATGTAAGGCTGCCTGGGCACGTTATACTTTTCCATTCCTCTTCCATGCCCAAAAGAAGAATAACTTTATTAACTGGCCTAATCACACTTTTAAATTACCATGCTGTGTTTTCTATGGGCTGAATTACAAGAGTTAGAGATCAGTGCCTAGCTGAATTGTCAATACAAACTAGCATGCTAGCCTCCTCCAGATTCCTAAGATTTCCTAGACCTATACCCTGCTTGCAATGTATGATGCCCACCTTAACACAGCTGAGGCCCCCAAATTTAGTTACTTAAATTACTTAAATCATTAAAGGAAAACAAATATGCAGTAACTAATCCTTGTCCTGTGCATTTTTTTTGCAAGGTTAGAGTCTTTAGAATTGCAGCAAGTTTTCATCAATTAGCTTAGAGCCAGAAAAAAGTTAAACAGACCACTGACATGACTGACAAGAAAATCTCACTGACCTTTTAAAGATCTGAAAGCTAGAATCTTGTAACTCAGAGGGAAGCATCTGGTGGTGTTCTGTCTCATGACACCTGCTCTGACATCTCACAGCATCTTGGGCTTCTATCTGCATCACTTCAGTTATTGTAGCAGGTTCATCACCTACCAGAATGTGCTATTAACTTACCCTACAAAAATTTAATTACTTTTATTTACACAGCTGGGACATCCAGACACAGGGTTTCTTATCAGAGTGCTATTATAAGCACCACATGAAATGAAAAAAAGAAAACAGTTAAACATTTTTAATAATTATTAGTCAGTCAAAAACAGTGCTCCTAAGTTTCCTTCTTGAAAAAATAATTATGTCTTCAGGAAACTGAATTCAGTGCTAGAAACTGAACAAAATTTTATAGATACTGACCATGAAGGCTGGTAATAACGGTTGGGTAAACTTTGTTCTGAAGGTGTGTAACCGCTTCTTTGAGTTTGCATTACAAAATGCAAGCTGACCTAGAAGAGGCAGAAAACAAGCTGAAATACATGTTTAAATGCTATTGCTGTGTAACTTTTTGTAAAATTGACTTTTTCTCCAGGGAAAATTTTCCGGAACACACTAAATACAGTCCATGTAACTGAAAAATTCTCAGTTAGTAGCTCTGTCACATAGATGAACCCAAGTCATTTGATTTTACAAGCACTATTACATGAACAGCTTTGAGCCTTATTTTCACAAGAGACTATATCAATATGGAAGCAATATATTACTTTAGCCTTATATTGCTTTCAGCTTGACACTGAGCACTAACCAAGTTTTTAGCCAAATCTCAGTTTACCTCCATCAAAGTCGCAGTATATTCCTAGTCTGTCTGGAACAGGTTTATCTAGAGTCTTGGTTTTATTATTATGTTTGGCTGAAAATGTGGTTTGCAGCCAGTTGTTGACATGGATGCACCAGCTCAATTTAGTCTTTCCCAGCTGGTCAAATTTCCCCAGGTTTTCGTATGCTACTCCGATGCTGTAGGATTTGCAGTCCTTCTGGGCTTTCACCTCCCAGTAATGCTGTCCACTTTCAATAGTGGTGTCTCCTACAAAAAAAAACAAACAAAACAAAAAAACACAAAAACCCACAAAACATTTAGTTGCTATAATTAAGTGTACCTTACAATGCTTGCTTCCTTACAGGGACCAGTGATGTGTTCTCTGTTTTATTTTAAGGTGAAGGCTTAGGAATACAAAAATCTGATCTACAAGGAACAAAAAAAACCTGATGTACAAGAAAGTATCATACAAATATAAAATAGAATGAGACAGTTTTTACTTACTGAAACAAGATACTTTTAACATCAATTCACATTTAATAGCAGTGGATGTCAGTCACTAAGAGCTTTGTAATAAAGTGCTTCAAAAGACTTGAAGGCACTTGCTGTAGGATGAAATTCCAATGTTATATAGGCAAAACTACCTCTCTATAGGGCAGCATCAGGTACATAGCCTTGAACAATCAAAATTTTTCCCCTCAAATTCTACGTAATTTGCTCTTCCACAGCACTACACCTGCAACAGAAGTAAAAAGTTTTCCTTACCCAACACTGTGTATGATTCACCAGTGAAACGATCTCTGGTGCCTGTGGTTTTCGTTAAGGATTTTGTATTAACAGGTGTCCTCTTTGGAGATGATGGACCACTTCTAAGAAGAAATGAACCATTCAAGATTTGGACGCAATTACAGATATGCATACTCAAACAAGTTTTCTTGAGTCAATGAGGGTGCAATAAACATACATACGCTATTGAAATGACACATTAGTTCAGCTACTTAATACCTCTAGCAGTATGCATGCATAAGAACCGAGTGAGATGACAGCCAGAAAAAAAAACATGAGGCACTGTAACAAACAAGTTCAGAGGCAGCTGAGAAAGAAAATAGGAGGCAAAAAGCAGATGTGTGGCATGCGATTTGAATGAATGCCTGTACTATGCAGAAAGAACTCAGGTTTCTGGTTTTCCGATTTCTAACAAGTCTTGTAGATCAGCTACAGCAGATCATAGAATACACTGCTGACATTCAATGCTAAAAGACCTAATTTTCAGTAGAACTTAAGTATCACTGAATGGGAAAATAACAACAGTTATGTTAAAGGTAGGTTTTTCAGCACATGTATGGATTGTATAAGCAATGACTGAAATCCTTGCAAAAAGTGTCACCCAATGAAGAATGAAAGGAATAAAATTATGATGATTTTACTTCAAAATGCACAACTGAAGATGATACAGACCCCAAGAATGGGTTTTATATTAAAAAGAGATGAAGTGAGACTTCCAGAGTTTAACGCATCACAATTCTCCTCCAAAAAAACAAACAAACAAAAAAAAAAAACAAAAAAAAAAAATCACCACACCACCAAAAAGTATATTGACGGGTAGGGATTTTGTTTAGTATTTTAACTCTATCAAAGACTATAGAAAATAAAATTGTGTCACAACACATTGTGCTGAGAAGCACACAGCATTCTCAGGAAGCAATAGCAAAATAAATGAAGATACATTTCACTCTGGGGAATATTCTAATGTGCACTCAGTTGCACAAAATAATAATTTGAACCTAATAAGGTTTTCAAACATTTTATTTTACCTCAGTTATGCCCTCAAAAATAATTCCTAGCCATTTAACCATTAAACAAAATGAAGGCTATTTGCAAATTACAGTGAATATTAAACCTCAGTATCAAGGGAATCATGGCTAGTTATTATTTTAAAGGCATTCAGTTGCAAAGAATTTCAACTTCTTAAAAATCGATACGTAGTTTACAGTTTAATTTCATTGACAAAAAAAATTAAAAAGTACAACTCAAACACACATGTGAAGTCATTTTCAAATCCTCATCCTTCTCAGGCCATCATACCTTAGCTTTAGAAGAGTAACCACACACAAAAGAAAGTTTTCTCTCCAACTTTGCTTTCAGCTACAATTCAGTAAAGCTAACTGCTGCTTAAATGACCATTAATACAGTGGAGTTTAGCTAGTTTCCCTTCTGATTCATTTAACACTGATTTCAAGTCTTCTAGAATTGTTCTCAAATACCATTTCATAAAGGGTTAGAAAATGTCCCTTTTGCCTGATCCCTTCATGAAAATAAAGTCACATGGGAATCAAAAGTTGAGTGGTATTTAGCTGTCATACATAAGTATGCTAGAATCTCTGGTTCATCTTTACAACTAAGTTTGTTTTATTCCAGTAACAGAAGTCTACAAGAAATGACTGATAAAAACACTGTCTACTTTAGCTTCACATATAAATTTGCCAGTACTGATCAGAAGATATCTAAGCTTCTAAACTGTTTGTAAGAGTAACATGAAGGGGGTAAGAGTATATCGTGCAGATGTACCACATCAAATGCTTTTGATTTTTGTTAACATAGAGGAAGCTGTAGTTTACTTACCAAAGAAAACGGTAACAAGTGAAAGCATGAAAAAAAAAAAAAACCAAAACAATGCCAAGAATTAAAGTATAATTTTAGGGGAAACCATCACCTTTTGCAGATTCCATCCTCGCACTTCCAACAAAACAGATTGATCACTCACACTTCCAACAAAAGCTGCTGAGATTTTTCCATTAGATTCAGTATAAATGAGTTATGCAGAAAGCAATGCGGCCATTTAGAGAATCACCATAAGAAAAAATGCAGGTGCTTTGCAAGTATTTTCTCAAAGTCAGAAAGACATTTAAAAGGTCCTCAATGTCACTTATTTTGTTCAAATCTTCTGTAAATGGCTGCTGCATGTGCGTTATCTGCTCAAAATCTAATAGCCTTTAACAGTTCAAACAATGTTAAATATTTAGCATAAATGTTTGAAAAAACCAGTTTCTTTCTGCCCCTCCCCAGTGCTTAAGTCTCACTTCCAATAGGGAAAGGCAGGAAAATAGGGAAAGAGCAGAAAGTCAGTTTGGTGCCCATTTTCCAATACAGTACAGTTTTCATTAGCTAGTAGAGTAACTGATGCATTTCTTCCACTATTCAGTGACCAGATATTCTCATCTTATGGTTAGGACTGCAGTTAGTCTCAGTTTTCTTAACCACTTCAAGCAAATAAAACATTTCAAACAGTATGTATTCTCTTTTGGAGGAGAAAGGCCAGGGACCAATACCAGACATTATCCATGGAGGAATAGCGGAAGTTATCCAGAGGCTTTATTCTAGTCTAATCAGATCATTAGGGCCTGTTGTGATAGGACAAGGGGTAATGGGTTTAAATTAGAAAAAAATTTTTTACAATGAGAGTTATAGAGCACTGGAAAGGTGGTGGATGCCCCACCCCTGGAAACGTTCAAGGCCAGGCTGGATGGGGCTCTGAGCAACCTGATCTAGTGGGGGACGTCCCTGCTTCTTGCAGGGGGGTTGGACTAGATGACCTTTGAAGGTCTCTTCCAACTCTAACCATTCTATGATTCTATGATTACAGATCATTAAGCATGTTATCACCATCCTGTCTTTCCAACCCTTGAAAGCTGCACATTTGATGTTTAATACAATTACACTGCAACTTTTTCCACCAACTATGGAGCTAGCTTCACATTTTCCCTATAATGCAGACAACATTGTAGATACTCTTAACAGGGAACAAAAGCCTCCTGCAAGAAGCAAAGATCATATAAATCTCCTGCTAGAAAAGGTCAGCCTGAGATGCAAAGCCGAATATGTGACCATGTCCTTCTGCCAAAGCAAAGGCCCGAACTAGGGAAGTTCTTTACTGACAACTATAAAAAGTGATCAAGCTACAAGACTCTCACTTTGCTGAGCAAGTAGCAAGTATGCAACCATGTCCTTCTGCCAAAGCAAAGGCCCGAACTAGGGAAGTTCATTACTGACAACTATAAAAAGTGATCAAGCTACAAGACTCTCACTTTGCTGAGCAAGTAGCAGTATCTCCAAGACAGTTTTAAAACTTAAATCTGCAGAAATTTATATACTTTGCATAGTAGAACTATGAACACTGTACAGCTTCAAGAGCTTTTTTTGTGTACACAAGTGTTTTTTTACTGCTGATCTCAAGCCAAAGATATATCCACCTGATGGATGAATGCAGAGGAGTAAAAGCTGTGAGAATTTAGGAACCTGGGCATTTGATTTTGCCCCACAACTTCTAAACCAGTGAAAAAGAGCAAGAGAGCAAAAATAGGAGAAGTAATTGCTCAAAAAGGAGTTTTATTAGAAAAATAATGAAAAAAATTACACTAAAAAACACAATTGCAGAAGGAATAGGAGAATATTTTAGCTGCCTTTACATGGCAAAAAAGAGACTCTCTCATTTGAACAACTGGTTCCGCAAGTAGAACTGCCATGAAGCAATCAGGCTAAACTTCATCCTCTTTGAAAGTGTAAGAACATTTTCTACTTTTCTCTCATGCCTAGTAACAGCTATAGCACAACTTCAGAGGCAAAAAGGTTTTCAGATTCAAAAAGAACTAAAAAAAAAAAATTCAAGTTCTCAGAAAGGAACTCTTTACTGCATTTCTAAAAAATTTAGTGTGCTGTCATGTGCCAGAAGGTTAAGGAAGCATCAGTATATCTGTAAATAACAAGAGATCTTTGGATCAACACTAGAATACGTAACGCTCTTCCAACCATTGCAAATCAGGTATCTCACACACTAGGACACATCCTTCCAGGAAGACTGTTTTCCTGTCACTGAAAAATATATACATAATCTCTATGAATGCAAGTTAAACTTCTAAGTATTTTTTAAAAGTATGTGTGTACTGTTACTGATAAAGGCTGTTAGATTTATTTCTCATTATACCAAGCAAAGGAAAGTAGCATAGACTCCCAGCAAAACTAGGTGCTAGATCCTAGGAATAAGAGGTATATTATCACCTTCTATTGCTTTTCAGCAGACGATTCTGGCCACTGTCAACAGAAATAAGGAGTCATTAAATGACTGTTACATTAACACAGTAAATTATACCCATTTTTAAGATGCCACTAAATCTTATTCTATCATGCTTTTGGCGGGAACGTGTTTGTTCATAAATTTTCTCAAGCAGTGCTCTTTATACCAAAAACGCATCTTCAAAGTCAATTAATTATCTTTGAGGAAGAAGTAGCCAGCTCTGCAGACAAGGTAAGAGCAGTGGACACTGTTCACATCTTGACTTTAGAAAGGCTTTTGACCCATTCCCACACAGTATTCCCAAACCTCAAGAGGTGATATCTATACTGAGTACTGGGCCATAGGCTGTGTACACAACCAGTTGAACACCAGGCTGACAGCTATGGATAGCTGTTCTCTCCAGATGAGAGAACCCCACACAACAGGACAGGCTGGGGGACAACTGAAGAAAGAGCAGTTCTGTAGAAAAGCAGCTGGGAGTACTGGTGGACAACACACTGCGCTGTGCCCTTACAGCAGAAGTGGCTAACCACATCCTGGGCTGTAGCAGTAAGACAGCAACCAGGAGGCCAAAGCAAGCGACAGTTCCTCTTGATTTGGCACTTGTCAGACCGAGCCTAAAGTCCTGTGTCCAGGTCTGGGCTCCTCAGGACTATATACTGACATACCAGAGCAAGTCCAGTGGAGGGCTAACAACACACTTAAGAGACAGGAAGACAATTGGGTTTGCTCAGCTTCAGAACAAGAGCTAATTGCTGTCTTTTAATGACATAACAGAAAGGTACAGAGAATATCGAGCCAGGCTTTTCTCAGAGGGGTACACACTGATAGTTGAGAGGCACCTGGTAGTCACGACACCACAGGAAATACCAACCAGAGATCAGGATATTCCTCCCCTTTCATTAAGGTGGGCTGGAATACAGGCCCAGCCAGTTAACACATTCTTCATTCTGGATATATTCAAGGCTCAGAATATACTGATCTAGAGATAGTAGAGGGATCAGGGGAAGGTATTTTAAGATTTGTTCCTATTTCTCATTGTCCTACTCTGACTATTGATTGGCAATACATTAAACTTCCCCAAATTCCATCTCTTTTGCCCGTGACAATGACTCCCTGGGAGTGATCTCCCTGTCTTATCTTGACCAATGAACCTCTCATCGTATTTTCTCTCCTACTGTCCAGGTGAGGAGGGGAAGCAATAGACCAGCTGGGGGGGCACCTGGTGGCTAGCCAACACCAACCTACCATATCTAGAAGTTTATTCTAGTACCTTGAATGATACAAGTGTATTTTGAAGAGACTTAAATTCAATTTAATGATTAAGACACATTTCTAGCAGCTTCCATAAATAGCCTCCACATCTGTGTGACAGCGGAAGGGAAAGAAAAAAGTTAAAACTTCTTCCAGAGAAAGATTTTTGAGTGAAAATTCCTTTGATGTCCCGCTGTCCTCAAGTGCTTTAATTGGCCCCTGCCCTCTTCCCTTAACTGCCAGATAAGACATCTCAGACAATGTAAACGTTTACCAAACAGAGCTTACCTGCTTCTATTCTCCTTCCCTTTTATTTTTTCTTGGCCTTTGCCTCCAGTAGCATCCCATTCAACATAGGCATCTTCAACTCTCAAGTTCAAATGAGATGAAGTACTGTCCAATCTGAACACAAATGCTGGTCAAGACAAAATGTGAAACAGTGAAATGGCGTAATGCTCTCTCCCAACAGCAGCTATTCAAAGAAAACAATAGAAGCAGTAGTAAAATTGTAGCAGAGCACTATTGAACTTAATAGAAACATCAGGTATTTAGTCTGATACTTGTCATCAAGGTAAGAAGCTCTTTAAATAAAGCACAAAGATCCACCTTCAGCATATAGGTTACACCAAAGTAAGTTCTTTCATCTTTATAATGCTGTATTATCAGTAATTAAATTCAGTTAGTGCTTTCTGCTAGCTACAGCCTACTCCCTAGAACAGAATGATTTTTAAAGGTATACTTATTTTCCACACTCTGCAGCAAGGTGTTTCCATGCCCTTCTCCAACAAGGTGTTTATAAGGATTGCAAACTTGGAGAATACTAAATTGACAGGATAGCACATACAGGCAGTCAGAGTTGAACTGTGAAGTCAACTGCAGATACAAGAACCGTACAGAATGCATGCAGCCAAGTATTTCATCCAAGAAAACAAAAAACTAATACAACATGCCAAGTCCCCTGAACATGGTTACTTACAGATTATTCTGTAAGTGTCCTAATACCATCAGATATTATAGCCTGATTCTGGAATAAAGTATACTTCAGATTTTAAGCATTTAGAGCTCAACAGTACACAAGTCTAAAAAACAGTAAGGTAAGCACATGGATAAGAATATTGTGTTTCCATGGACTGACTATTAAATAAAGTGAACTAAATCAAAACAATCAAAATCAGACTTACTTTTCTGGTACTGGAATACGGAATGTAAGTTGCTGTTATTAAGTGTATACTATATATCTGAGAATGACTGTTGCTTAAGAATATTAAAAGTGTTTTAGAAAAGTTACCAGAATGAAATCGGCTCATTCAAATTGCATATAGCTTTGTTTTTATGAAGTAATATTCACAAGTAACAGAATTTATATTTCAATTATCCAGTTCATATCCATCATTTTGCCTTTTACACTACAGGCTTGGCTATAGTTAAAGCCTCAGAATCATTATTTCCACCATAATAGTAAGATTTGTGTTGTCACAAAACATCACTTCCAATAAATTTTTCTTCTAGTTTATTTTGAGAATGATGTTAGGAAGCCACCATCCTCAGACTAACTGATTTCTAACACAATCACTTAACGTTAGCAATTTGGAGCTGCCTTTTCTGGAATATTGACAGTGAATCTATAAAGTGAAAAAAAAATTATTGGTACCTTCTATTTACAGAAAACTATTACCTGTCAAATGCTAAGTACCAATAACCAGCCAATGATACAGCAACTGTTTAGATGCCCTAAGAGTCCTACTGATGCTCAGCCACAAAATTTGCCTTCTCTTGCTATATGCTGGCATGACATGGCAGCACATAATACTGTCAATCCACAGTTCAAAACAACCAATGTCAAGCTCTGTTGGAGAAAGTTACATCACTACTTCATGTTTAGTGTCTGAATGCTAGAAGACCAGCTTTGTGCCAATAAGTTTCTTGATCCTCTACAGAAATGGTTGTTTTCCTGTCCACTTACAACACATTTCAGCAGCGCTTACACAGAAGCAGACAGAATATACATGTTTCTATATGAAGGCAGAACAGTAAGTGCAGGGCTTTCACTACATCTAAGGTTAAAGTCTTTCAAATTTTACCTTTGGTTTCCAGAGTCACAGGATCGGAGTATTCCCCTGCCACAGCTTTATTGCAAGCTTGTACTCTAAGGTTCATGTATTTTGTATCAAATATCAGACCTAAAAAGTGAATGTTTAGAAACTTGATTTGAGATTAATTAATGACAGTGTTTACAAGACTTAAGATCTGTTCCATGTGGCTGTCTTCCATTTATCTGTCTGCAAAAAAAACCCAAGCTTAAGTATCAGTGTGAACTTCATTTAACACAATTTTTTACAAAACCTCAAAGACAAAAGGCAGAACCATTATTGTACAACACACACCCAAGACTAATGTGATACAATAGAAGCTTCATTATGTTCAGGAAAATGGGTATTCTGCAAAACTTCAAGCATGAACAGTTTTAGAAGTATTCTTGGTTTTGAAGTATAAAAAACCCTTTACCTGATAATGTGTATCCAGTAGTTTTAATATAATCTATCAGTTCCCAAGGCTCTTCATGTTTTACTCGAGGAAGTCCATCAAAGTTGGTTTTCCTATACTCTAGTACAAAATGATCAATTCTGCTGTCTTCTTCAGGCATTCTCCATGATACTGTTATGCAGTTATCAGCAACCAGACATGCAGCTAGATCGATCTCTGGAGCTTTAGGGACTGCAGAAAGACAGATCTACAGATTAGTTTAAATAAGCAAATGGACTGAATATTAATTTGTCCTCCTAGGATTTATAGAGTTCAAAAGGTGTCCTTGGTCCAGTAACATTCATTCCTTTTAGAGGATCTATTCCATTAGCAAAGCACAATAGAAGACTAGGCATATCACTTTCACTTGATATGCATTTTACAAAACAAGAAATACACATTAGCTCTAGGGTAAATATTTGCATCGCATTTTCCAGATATTTGTTTAGTCAGTAAGTCAGCCTGATCCCCTTCTGGAAGCAGTAAGAAGGGCATGCTAGAGCAGGGTGGACTTACAGTTATGAACCTACATTTAGAATAACACTACACAAGAAGAACATTAAGCAGCAAACTGTATTTCTGAATCTTTAGAAGGTAAGTACAGCTGCAGCCCTCAAACAGCATCACTTAATTTTACTTCCACCACTAGAGAGAAATAACAGTGTAATAGTTTCCACTAGCTAGTCAGCAGTTATTAATTTTCCTTCCTTTTCATCTTTTGTCTTGGAAGAAGGGGAAAGAATCTAAGATTCACTAAACAAAATACTTATGTTTTGTTTATAAACAACGGAAGTCTATTTTCATTAAATCTAATAGCACTTAAGTCACTGGAAAATGTTTTTCAAAAGAAGGCATTTACATACTCTTCATAATGTCCAAAGTACATTAAAGGAAGACTTTTGCTGGAGGAAGTGAAAAAGATGTTTTATTGTTTGCAGTTTTTGCAGGAAGGATCTGCAAAAGCTTTTTCTTTGTTTCAGCGTTCACAAGAGCTTGAAATAGACAAAAAAGTGGCCTGCAATTCAATGTATCTAGTGGGAACATCAAAAAAGTACAATACTGATGCACCCATGGGCCTGATAAAGCTGCAGATTTTGTTTGTCAAAAATCATCCTTTTCAATAACACTCAACTGTGTGGTTCAGTATAGTTACATTCCAGTGACCAAGTCCTAATTACATACATGTTGTATTTATGCACTTGAAACAGCTATTTCTTGAACAGATTATTACACATTATTCTCCTCCACAATGACTGATGACAGTCAGCATCACATTAATTATGGTTAAGTCATTTGAGGTGGGTAATTTTACCATCTAGATACAAACATCTCTTAGCTATAACAGGTTCACTAGAAGCAGAAGGCCTAGTTTGCTTTATACACACTACTTCACACCTTCCCATACCTTCCCTTCCTGATCTGTTAAGATATGTTGACCAGAACTACCGAAACACATCATTTTTATCCTTACATCCCTGTAGTTCAAGCCAAGCAGGAATTACACTGAAACTGGTGGTGTAGGTGTAAAATGTTTAAGAACAAATAAGCTGCACAGAAAAGACTGAAAGCAAGAGTATTCAAGTCTGTGCCTGTTTTGGCTGGGACAGTTACATTTCTTTATAGAGGCTTGTATGGTGCTACACGTCATATTTGTGACGAAAACAGTTTGATAACACAGCAGCTATTGCTGAGCAGCATCAAGGCCTTTTCTGCTTCTCAGACTGCCCCATCAGTGAGTAGGCTGCAGGTGCTCAAGAAGTTGGGAGAGGACAAGGTTGGGACAGCTGACCCCAACTGACCACAGGGATATCTCACACCATATGGCGTTGTGCTCAGCAATAAAAGATGGGGGAAGAAGGATGGGAGGGACCTTAAGAGTCACGGTATTTTTGTCTTCCCATGTTACCATTACGCATGATGGATCCCCACTTTCCTGCAGATGGCTGAAGATCTGCCTGCCAGTGGGAAGTAGTGAATGAATTCACTTCCGCACGCAGCTTTTGCTTTACATAACTGTCTTTATCTAAACCCACAAGTTTTCTCACTTTTACCCTTCTGATTTTCTTCAGCATCCCACTGCAGCAGAGGGCAGTGAGCAAGTGGCTGTGTAGTGCTTAGCTGCCTGCCAGCGTTAAACCATGCCAAATTCTGAAGCATTAATCACACACACTTGCCATCAAATTTCAAAGTCATCCAACAATAATTTGAGAATAATATTAGTAAAATCTCTTCTTATGCAAAACAAAAATTAAGATGAGGACAAGTATTTCAGAACATATGCCTGTAAACCCCTTCTTGGACAGAAGATGAGGACAAGTATCTGCCGCTTTAGCTACATACTCCAGTTATTTTTGTCATGGTATAAGCTACCAGATAAAGAGTCTTCCATGTGTTTGGAGTGACCAAGTCTTCAGCATAATGCTAGCAAGCAGTGTTCAAATACCTGCATTATTGCAACACCAAACCTGTTTCAACTTCCCACAACAGGACATTTGTACTTCCTGACATATGAAGGTCTATCAATGCTCAGTGCAATTTTGCCTGCAAGTTTGAGCCATCAGTATCTGGTGTCAAAGTAACTGATAGCTTGGCACTACAGTAGAAGAAAGCAAGAAATAAGCCTAGACAGTTAATTTTCCTGTTTACAATAAAAGGCCCAAACAATTCAAATTCCTACGTATTTGATAAGGAAAATGCATGTATAAGAAAGGCCATACTAAGTAATATCTTCAGCAATACAATATTTTGTTCGTGCTTGCTGTTAGATCTTAATATTCACATTCCTATTAAACAGGTGCACTGTGACCAGCTTATCTAGTTATCTAGTTTGTTCTCTTATCTATGAATTGCTCTGTAGAGCAATGATTGCCACCCAGAGTCTAAGACCAAAATATGAATTTCTCCCTAGACACTGCTAGCTGACCACTAGGAATAATGTTGCTAATGTACAACACTTGCTACCACATACTGTATCTGCCGCATACAAGATAAAAGGGCAGAAATGTAAACTGATGCTGACAAGTCCTTAACAGATTTGGATTAGTTACCTAGAGATGAAAGAATTTACATCCCTGCCAGCAGTATTCTTGACAGTATATTCTTGGCATCAGTCAAGGGCAGAGTGATTTAAATAGGAAAGCAGTATGAATAAAAAAGATATGAAAGATACACATACTAGAACACCACACCTAAGCTTTGTTTCAAACAGTAACAAACAGACATATCAATACACATGTGTTATGATATTATCACTGCCCTAGTAGATAACCTCTCTTGCATTTCAGACCCTATCACCACCCTCGTAAGCAACATAGTAGCTTACAGTTCCATGCATAACATGCAGATTACTAAGACTTCAGAGTGTCACTAAACATCAAGCTAGCAGGTACAGTCTTGAGAAACTTAAGATAACTTCAGGAAATACAGAGGAACTGACAACTCGACAGAAAACATGGTCTGGAAGACTCATTCTCACTTCTGAGATCAATGTTGTTTTCTGAAGTGCTATCTTATGTAGAAATGAAAACAATTCTAGAAAACTTTTACCCTCTAAGTATTCAGCTTAACATCCAATTAATAAGAATGAGTTTAGTTACTCTGAAAAATTTGCTCATGAAGGTGCAACAAGTGTGTATTTGTTTGGCTTGTTTTTTAAAAAATATACTAAGTTATGCATGTAGTAACAAATTAAACTCACTCCATACAGTTTTTACCTGGCAAAAACTTTACAGCGTGGAGCATGCGCCTTTCCTGAGTGAAGTCCACCATCAAGTGAGTCATACTATCACTGACCTTTGGTTTCAGAGAGATCTGGAACGCTGAAGCCATTGTGACTCTAAAGTCAAGAAAGCAGCATTAGCAAAATGTACTTTGCATTGTTTAAGTTGTATAGCCATTTTCAAAACCAGCAGATTATTTGCATCATTAATTTCAAATTGTTAGCCAAAATACTGATCAAAGACCAGAACATTTTTCTAATAGATAACAGTTTACCATTTAGCAGATTTGAAAATAAAAAGTTTTGCTAATGTGACTGTCTCAAAGAGAATATGGTGTGAGCTCCCAACTGTTCCCTATTACTAGGCAAAGAAATACTAGAAGCGACTAGAGAAGAACTTAAAACTTTTTACTAGTGAAAAAGCTTGGATAAGAGACAAAAAACCTTGTATCACTCTATAGAAAATCAGGAAGCATGAAAAATCTAGAGCACTGCAGAATCAGGATCATGTTTTATACATATAGACATTTGAAACTTAAAACTTTCAGATTAAAAAGGTCCAAAGACCTCTCTGCTCAACAAAATCCATTCATTACCTGTAAAGTGGGATGCTCAGAAGGCAAAATAGCAGTGAACAAGTCAAATATTCTGATTTTCTGTCTTCCTCTGATTTTACTAGGGTATGAAGAAGTGTTTGGGTTGCAAATACCATATTGCTTTGGAACATGCAAGTACCAGATCAGTCTTACAAGAAACACAAACACAGCTCCCACTTTAACTTTTGAAATCTTAGCTCAGTCCTTATTCTGCATACTCCTAAGACACTCCTGTACTCCATGAACTAGACCACCAAAAAAAAAAAAAAAAAA
>WHYT01013040.1:84199-96327 GCA_009806455.1 Tetrax tetrax
TCACTTCCTGTGAGCTATTAATTATTTCGCTATTATGTAAGAGAGATTGTGTGCTAAGTACAGGTACATTAAAGCATGGTGAAAACAAAAAAAAAATTAGGTAATGAAGAAGGGAGAGGAAATATGAAGTTAAGTATTAAAGATATAAGCACATTGAGAGTGACAAGCATTATAATTTTGGTATACAAGACAATGATGACACTGAAATGAACACCATAAATGAGACAAGTCAACTGATTTTCTAAGACAGAGTTGACATTCTGAAATTCAGTACAGGCTGCTTAGCAGATTCCACTGCTCAGCCAGACGTGTGGAGTAAATCTCTGCCTAAGGAAGAATAATCTTCTGATTATAAGTAAGAGAACACTGAGCAATCAGCCTCAGACAGCTTTTTAACTTCTGTTTAGGCACCAATCTTAGACAGAGAACCACCAGTCACAATTGGTTCAAAAGGATTAGATCACACAGCATTTCAAGAAGCTAGAAGAGAACACTTATTACAGATAAAAAGTGTTAAGATTCCCATCACTGCCACTAACCCTCTGATTTAAGGATACTAAATCTTTAGCCTTGGAAAAGCACAGATTAATTTCTGTAGCAATTACTAGAGTGGAAACACCCTGTGAGCTGTCTTTCAAAATATTACGCACATGACAGTAAGTTTCCTGAACTAGAAGGTCAGACTCTCTGAATGTAGTTATTCTTCCAAGTGAAGAAAAACAGCTGTAGCTCTTATTTTGAAATAGTAAAGTTTGCTTTCTAAACAATAGTTTGAAGATACAATTCAAAGAAAAGCTACCAGAAATAGCAATTTCACTGACATTAGTCACAGTGACGGCACTAGAAATATTTCAACAGCTACAGGACTTAAATTCAAAAGGAAAAGTAGCTAGCAAAAGTCTGTAAAACAAACAGGCCCGGCCCTGTTCAACATCTTTGTCAGCGATATGGACAGTGGAACAGAGTGCATCCTTAGCAAGTTCACTGATGACACCAAGCTGCGTGGTGCTGTCGACACGCTGGAAGGGAGGGATGCCATCCAGAGGGACCTGGACAGGCTGGAGAGGTGGGCCTGTGCCAGCCTCATGAAGTTCAACCAGGCCAAGTGCAAGGTCCTGGGTAGTGGCAATCCCAGGCACAAATACAGACTGGGCGGAGAATGGATTGAGAGCAGCCCTGAGGAGAAGGACTTGGGAGTGATGGTAGATGAGAAACTCAACATGAGCCGGCAATGTGTCCTTGCAGCCCAGAAGGCCAACCGCATCCTGGGCTGCATCAGGAGGAGCGTGGCCAGCAGGTCGAGGGAGGTGATTCTGCCCCTCTACTCTGCCCTGGTGAGACCCCACCTGGAGTACTGTGTCCAGTTCTCAAGTCCCCAACATAAGAAGGACATGGACCACTTGGAGAGAGTCCAGAGGAGGGCCACAAAGATGATCAGAGGGCTGGAGCTCCTCTCCTGTGAGGACAGGCTGAGAGAGTTGGGGCTGTTCAGCCTGGAGAAGAGGAAGCTCCGGGGAGACCTGATAGCGGTCTTCCAGTACCTCAAGGGGGCCTACAGGAAAGATGGGGAGAGGCTGTTCAGTAGGGCCTGTTGTGACAGGACTAGGGGTAATGGGTTTAAAATAGAGGGAGGTAGATTTAGATTGGATATGAGGACAAAATTTTTTGCAGTGAGTGTTACAGAGCACTGGAACAGAGAGGTGGTGGATGCCCCATTCCTGGAAACATTCAAGGCCAGGTTGGATGAGGCTCTGAGCAACCTGATCTGGTTGGGGATGTCCCTGCTCCTTGAAGGGGGTTGGACTGGATGACCTTTGAAGGTCCCTTCCAGCTCTAACCATTCCATGATTCTATGATTTTTCTCATAATTTAAAGGGATAGAGTCACCTTGACATATTATTAAATTTCAATCATCAGGTATTAATTATAAACCCGTGGTTTATTATTAATAATTAATTATAAACTTATGTTTCATTAATTTTTAAGTATATATAGTTATTATTACAGCTGCTGTTTTAAAAACAACTTTCTCTTTATTAATGTATGAAAGGCCCCCAGCCAGCAAGGAAAAACACTCAGGAGAAGCATGAAATTTTTTAGTACTCTTTCAAAAGTTATCATGTCACAATAAACACAGAAAGAGTCAATTTGATTTAAGCTGACTACAACCGTTTCAAAATAAATGCATTTTCAATGACAAGATAAATTCAAAGGCACAAAAGCAATACACTTTGTACTGTACCTATCTTGGATCTGCGTGGCAGCCTTGATGCATGTCAGGGAGAAGAGAGAGAAAGTAGTTACTATTTTCATGCAAGTATCAATGGCAGTCACATGCAAGAAGGCTGAGAACAATCTCAGCTGTACTGCTCAGATTTGAAGATCAAAATGAGTTTAACATTTGCATCAAAATACATTTTCCCATAAAGCATGTTAATAGTATTGGTTAGAACTGTAACAATGTTTCACCTGGGAAAAAATGACCTTAAGAACCACATCAAATCAATTCCAAATTACTCAATTTCCTGTGTGTGACTTCATCTCTTCCAATTTCTCTTAATCAGTTACGTTACTCTACATCACATTTTTAAAGAGCTACACAACCAAGTCAGTAAAATTTAACTATTACGGCATTTTCTGTGAAACCATAAAGTGCTTATTAGTGGTATGTAACCATACTTGACTTATTTGGCTATCCATCATAGGATATATGCTCTGACAAACAAGAAAAAATAACTTGCTTTAACTTTTCCTCTGAAAGTTATTGTACCATTACAACAATGTTTCCTAAAAGGTTCTCTCCATATGTCACTATTCAAAACCACAGAACATAGTTTCTCCAAGTTTTTAAATGATCCAACTGAAGCAGATGCAGAAGTGGTGATGGCATATTTCAAAGAGAAATGCTAGCTGACAAAATCCCAGTCCTTCATGAAGAAGAACTGCAAACTTAAGATGAAATCTTATTGTTGAGTAGTGATGGCTTAGTTAGGTCTGTTGAATGCATGTTTGGAGTTAACGTTGGTACTTGATATAGATGCCATTCAACTGAACTACTTCTTCTTCTGTCCTGGTTTCATCAGGAACAGAGTTATTTTCTTCTCAGTAGCTGGTGTGTTTTGGATTTTATTTTGTGAAGAATGTTGGTAAAACACCCTGATGATACGAGTTGTTGTGAATGAGACCAAGGACACTGTCTCAAGTCTCATTAATGTGCAGATGCAGGAAGCTGGGAAAAAGACAGACAGAATAATTGACCCAAACTGGCCAAAGAGAGTATTCCATGCCATAAACGTCATGCTCAGTATATAAGTGGGGGTTGGCTGGGGATGTATGTGCTTTCCTGGCATCCATCCCTCTCCCTCACTCGCTGGCACAGTTCCCTCTACCTTGCTGGCTCCCTTTCACTCCTTTGCTTGCTGATTGCTGCTCGGGACGGGCTGTATCGGTCATTGGGACATTGGATGGTGTGAAAACATACATTGTTCATTTTGTATATTTTAATATTCTTATATTCTGTTATTATTGTAGTTTTCTTTTGCTATTTTAATAAACTGTCTTCATCTCAACCCATGAGTTTTCCTTTGTTCCCAATTCTCTTTCCCATCCTGTTATGGAGTGGGAGGGTGACTGAGAAAATGTGTGGTGATTAGGGCTAAACCACAACACCTTCCAAAGACAAGAAATATCAGGTAGCTTCCCAGTTGAAAAGTCAAACAGAAGTGGAGGATTTCCAAATTTTTCATTAAAGACAAAGCACAAAGGAAAAAAAAAAAAAACCAAACCAAAACCCTCCATCAACATATCACAGTGCCCCTTCTATAAAACCAACTTTATAGTCCCAAAGTGGGAAATGTAAAAACACAAGTGTTTAGAAATAATTGAGTTTAAAAAGTAGCTTTGTTTTACCTCAAACCAAAGTTATTATAGGAACTACTGACTGATTTTGCTACCTAACAGCTGTAGACCAAACAGAGGTACTTAAAAACAAAAGCCTTGTTCATGTCTATATCCTGTAGAATATGTGATACCTGGACACAATGAACAGTCTTCTGCAAGACAGTCCTGGCTTAATTCCTTTGAATTTAAGTTTGCTTCCGGGCTACTGACAAAGAAGGCTATAAGCCTGTCTTAGATGAGCTGCCCAGCAGTGTCAAATCACATCCTATCTAACCACTGAACCTTCCTGACTGCTGGCATTCACATTCTTTTGACTTCCAGGTAAGCCAATTCAGTGAATAAAGCCACCAAAAAGGAGAGACAGAAAAAAAAAAAATTAAAGTAATAAATAAAATCTTAGTTTAGTCTTATGCTAGTTTGTCCTGAATTGATTTACTAGAGGATCCAAAAAAAAAATCTGAGAAAGTCTGTGCCAACATATTGTGTTTGCATGGCAAAGTTTGGTAATGAGCTGACCACAAGTCCCATTCCCTATCCCCCTGTGCCACTCAGAGGAGGAGGCAGAGAATTCAGGAGTAAAGCTTATGAAGAACACAGAGGTGGGCAAAAAGTGTTTCTAAGATTTAGTTTTATTTCTCAACATTCTACTGTTATTTGATTGGTAATAAGTTAAGCTAATTTCCCCACGTCTGTTTTGCCCATGATGGTGAGTGATCCCTCCCTGTCCTTACCTCAACCCACAAGCCTTTTGTTGTATTTTCTCTTCCCTGTCCAGTTGAGGAAGGGAGTGATAGAGTAGCTTTGGTGGGCACTTGGTGTCCAGCCAGGGTCAACCCACTACAGCCAATAAAAGAGAGTCAGGGCTGGAGCTGCCTTTCAGGAACACTTGGTATTCCTATCAGCAGAGCAAAAGATATAGCTAGCTAATAGCGAGGCAGTATTACCTTAAAATGCCATAAACAAAGGCATGTTTACAAGTACAAGCTAGTATAATACAAGTTTCTAATCCTAGATATTAGAGTTTACTGAACTGGATTTCAGTATCTTAAGCCTCAGACTTCAAATTTAAAGATATTTTCCCTCCAGCAAACACTCAAAATAATTTTCCGTAGTATTAATTTCATTAAAAAATGCATTCGAGATCTGAAAAGAAAACTTATAATTAACTCAAAGCTATATTCTGTGTAGTGCTCAAGACCTAGCTTAATCTTTACACATAATCATGACAAGACAGAAAGGACAACTCAAACTGAAGTGCTAAGAAAAATACTCAGTTTAGGAACTATCACTCTTCGAGGCAAATAAATCAAAGCTGACACTCAGGAAACAGGACAGTATACAAACATGTTGCCAAAAGGTATAACTGACAGCTTTCCTGCCCACTTTTAGAATAATTAGTCTTTGTTCCTGCTAAAATGCAGAAAGGAATAAGTAATTTGGTCTTGGATTTGGTGTGGATGACTCCACGACTAATGTGAGAATTATAGTAAGACTAGTGTACCGAGTCACTGTATATGTAGAACTATTTTATTAATTTCCAAGTATATTCTTAGAGTTAGATACACATTGCCTTATTTACAAGTCTGCTGTGGTAAAGTACACATCATTTGTATTGGAATCACAATCTGAGGCCCAAATCAGGCTCTTGCCTACACAGCATACAAATGCCTTAGAAGGCTCCAGGGAATAGAGGAAGAGTTGCCCTGAATTCAGTTTCATAAGACCTTTCAGGACAGCTATAGGGTTCAGAGTTGCAAATTAAAGATCCACAGATTGCATAAAGTTCCACAAAACAAACATCTTGTCATCCGTGGATGGCTGAAGCTAGAATACAAGGACTCTCTGCCAGCGTGTTCAAAAGTGCTGGCCAACTGACAGGTTACTTGCCATGGCTTTGAGTGCCGGCTATCACACATTTTGTAAGTCTTGGTTCAGTCTTAGATTTATTTCACCCTCACTTTCTGGTTTCACTTACCCTGCATCAGTGCAGGTTTGCTTAACACTAACAGTTGTCCAGGAGAAGGGATTCCTTTCCCTCTCCCCTCATTCTAAATAAGAAAAAAAAAAAAAAACACACTTACTTTATTAAAGATTGCATAAAAATTCAAGACTATAGTGCTTGACTTGGCCTCCTCAACAGAACATTAACGGTATTTTTATATGCCTCTCTATCCTTACTCTCAGTAGTCGTGGTAAGCTTGCAGGCTTCAGTATAGTAATGCAATAGATATTTAAATTGAGACAAATATCAACATCTGCCTTATGCACATCCATTCAGTGGTTTCTACCTTTAAGAATTCCACAGGGTCCTTTATGTCCAGCGACTGTGTAGCAAGTTCCAGCAGCTCTTCAGAACTCTCTAGGGCATTACTACACTGGCTAAGCTGATCCTGTAGCAACAAGAGAAAGCAAGAAAAATCTGATGTATTCACATTAAACAAGTGGTTTACAAACTATCAGAACTAGAACCACATGGCTTTGTTATGCATTTCTAACAATGTATTACCCTATCTAATCAAGGCTATTACCTCTGACCATCATGTTAACTACAACTTCACTGTGCTTGACAAGTGCACAGTGATACATGGCACATCCTATGAATCCAAAGGCGAAAAAGTTGGACAGGTGGTGAAGTCTGATCTAAAAGCTAGATTTCATTTTAAAGCCTGTTTCTCCCAACATCAGGATTTAAGAAGCAAAGAAATACTTACCTCTGTGTGCACTACAGTTTCTATTTACAGAACTGCACTTCATCAGTGAGTGGATATTGTTTAATGTAGCAGTACCCTTGAAAAACGCGACAATGTTATCCCTGACCGGCTCTAGAACTGTCACAAGGCAATCCTGAAAATCAGTATTGCTGTATAACAAATGGGGATAGTAGAGGAAGAACAAAGGAGGAAGGGCAGAAGAGAAATTTCTTGCAGTATTACCTAAAACTCTGTCATTAGTAAACTATCTTTCTAGTACACAAAACAGTCCACAGAAAGCTTCTGGTATTGCACACTATGGGTATACCCCTAAAAAGATTAATTTTAAATACCCCGCAGGATCCTAAACATACTGCAGGTTAAACAAGATGCGTATTTTAAACCTGCCAGAAGCTTTTGCATCACCATTCAACCTACAGCTGTTTTCTACTCAAGTGATACTCACTGTAGTATCTCAGAACAAGTAAATAGTAAGTAATTACTTTTCTTTAACATTCCAGGACAGACAGTTTGCTCTAAAGTAGTCACTGTCTCAAAAGCAACTAACAGTTGCATCAACTTGGAGATCAGGCTGGTCTCAAGCACTTCAGAAGTCTAACTAGTTTTGGCAACTGTGGTGAGTTGGCCTGGGCCAGCTGCCAGATACCCCTCAAATTTACTGTTTGAGGATGAAAAAGCAGCAAGGAAACAGTCCAACAGCTAGAAGTTTGTACATGGTTTCCAGATAACTTCTGAAGCATACTATTAGTGCAAGCTGTCATTCTTTTAACACAGCTGCTCTCCTCTTCAGGGGATATCCAGTGCTGACAAACTCATATATACCATCATGCTGCCAAAATGTCCCAGGCAAACACCCCAAAAGAGAGAAGCAAATGCCAGAGGCATTTTCAAACAGCATTCTTCTGCAAAGTTGAAATGACACAGTAACTGGATGCTTACATTATCGTCTGCATTCAGAAGTTAAAAATAAGTATTTTCATGTCATTAAGATATACTGCCCCAAAATAAAGCAATATATTTTCAAAGCAAGAGTTTAAGGACAATTTCTAGTTGTCCACCTTAACTTCCAAGGAAATTATTTGGGAAGGATCAGCCTAAAAAATAAATCCTCACCCTTTTCCACCATTATGTAGCTCCAAGTATTTCAAGTTACAGCTTATTTTCAACAAGGGCACCTAGTCAATTACAGAAGACTAACTACAGCACAAGCACTTTAAGAGAACAATAAATTAAGCAAGTCAATTCCTTTAAACGATATGTTTAGACCTCACTAAAGTTCCTTAGATTCATTATAAAAAAGTTAATTTGCATTTCTAGTCAAAGAAAATGGCTTGCATTAACACATTCAATGCAACAATTTTCTGTTGGTTTGACAGATTGGCTGTTAGAAAAAGCACTCTTGCAGTGCCTTAGTTACAGAGGAAGCTTGATCTGTAAAGAGAATATTCTTTGGGCCTGTAGTTAGGGAATAGCCTCAGGTGAGAGACAAGTAGGGTACTTAACAACCAAGTCAGCAATCTGAACATTCCACTTGTCTTCATCCTCTTCTCACTAAGTAGCAGCTCAGCTGTTCAACACGGATACCAGGCAGCAATTCTTGATGCATTAGTACCACCGACAAGCTTTCAGAATAACTTGGTTCAACCACATTTGAGCTTGATCAGATTAGATTAAACTTTCTGTTACTATCTGTTAATTTTCTGACACTTAAATGGTCAAGTCAAACTGCCAGATGAGTAACTATCAAAACAGGTTCCAGTTCCAGAATCACCAGTTGCAAGATTAACTTCAGTTTTTCTTCACTAGAAGGTAGAATAATTGATGTATGCCACTGTTGAATTTCTCCTGTGGGCTCTTTATTGAGAAGCACTTATTCTTTAAGCGTTCGAGCCCTCCATGTCCCTGGATGTGGTTAGACCTCTGTCTGTTGAGACATGTCAGAAGGACTTAAAACATATATAGGGAGAAAGATTAAATTTGTTATATATGTTCACCTGATTCGTGTTAATATACATGGAATCTTTAACTATCCTTGGAAGAAAAGGGTGACATGTACATAGTTCTGTATTTTGAAACTGTATAGGTAATGTGTAAGTTTTGTTTAAAGTTATAAACGTATTTGGGAGGTTTATTTAAGTCATTTAAAATGTGTTTGGCAGGATTCACTCCTGCCTTAGCAGTTTGACATAATTGAGGGTGTTACATGTTTAACAAGCGCTGTTTGCATCACAAGGACCCTGAACAGCGGAGCCAAAGGCGGGAAACCGGGCTGGGGGCTGGTGAGCGCGGGCACGGCAACAACTCCCAGTGCGGGACCGGCCGCTCCGGTACTCTTAGCCAATGAACACCTGTGTAGGGGCTAGTGACACGCGCTCAGCCAATCAGCACCTGCCGCGAGCGGTGTGAGTGACCAATGGAATGCAGCTGGTGAGCGCCAAAAAGGAGCCCGGCACGGCGGGGGAGCGGGCGAGGTGATAAATCCTGGAACCGCGAACAAAGGGCTGTGCGGCCTGGGGGAGCGGAGGCTGCCGGGGCACCCCGCGCTGTTTGCTTGCCTCTGTTCAATAAATTGGAAACTTTCATTGGAATCCTGTTTCGGGGCTTCGATTCATTTATAACAAATTGGATGCGGGAAAGCGCACTTAAGTACTTAAGCTGTGCACCTACAAGTTCTAGAACGTTTTTAGGAGGGCCTGCTGTGATAGAATAAGGGGATTTTGAAGTAGAAGGAGGTAGATTCAGATACGAGGAGGAGGAGTTTTGCAACAGGAGTGGTGAAACACTGGAGGAGGTTGTTGAGAGACAGGGTGGATACCCAGTCCCTGGAGGCATTCTGAGCCAGGCTGGACAGGGGTCTGGGCAGCCTGATCTGGCTGAAAGTGTCCCTGCATAGGGGTTGGACCAGATGACCTTTAAAAGACCCTTCCAACCCAAACTACTCTATGATTTTATGTTTTACAGCCAGTCTTTAAGTATGAACATAAAATAAACCTTATAAGGAAGCTTGTGGAATTTGTTTCAGGAAACTGCTCCTAGAACGTCTTTAAACTGACTAGACATAAGAAGGTGAAGTTTGTCAGGAACAAACATCTTCCTCATTGCTTTACATAAGCAAGAAGAACTAGACAGAACGCTGCAACTAGGATAATTAAAAACAAGAAAGCTGGAGAAACAGCTTCTGCTTAACAGATTTATCTGTCCTTTGGCCCCGTACTAGTCTTTTTAAAACACAGGAACAACTTGCTACAAGCTACCAGAAAAATATGGACTTTAAGTGTTTCAGAAAGTTAACAGTTTTGTTTCTATTTCTCTGAAACCCACTGGAAAGATTCTCCTGCATGAAATTATACAACTACAAGCTGGTGAAGTTCATGCAGCAGGCATGAAGTTAGTAGCAGGCACCAGTGTAACCTGTGCCCAGGCAATTCCCATGTGTCTTCCTGTGTGCATTTGCTTGATGTTAACAAGTGGAGGATGGCCAGCTCTGTCAACAGGAGAACAGCCTTTGTGTTTAGGATGTGATTCTCAACTCCCAAGTTGAAGCCTGAGCAAATCACTTTGGCAGTTCTACAGGCTCAGATACTCATATTCCAAACTGGAGAAAGAAACCAATTTCAGCCCAGAAGGTGTTCGTTAGTTTGAAGGTATTAAACATATGTAAGTCCTGCTCCTACAAAGTCACTCTTCACCTGTAAGTTTACAGATAATATGACTTTCTTTCTACACAACGTTGAGAACATAAATATACTAGAGAACATGAAGTAACCTAGAAGAGACCAGAGAAGTACCCATAACAAAGAAAACATTCACCTTACATCTACCGCATTTTTTGCAATACTACCAAAATCCCACTTTCATGGAGACATAAAAAGCAGTTTAAAATTGCTTCTACATACCTGTGAAAATTTACAGATATAGTTACACAGTTACCTGCAGGGCTTGAATTTTACGAGCCTCTTCTTGCTGAATAGTGTTGGCCATACTCCCCTTCATCTCATCCAGTACAGAATACAGACCATCAAATTCTTCAGCCAACTCGCTGATTGCGTTGGAAGAGTTTACCTGAAAAATGAATGGAAACTGTTGCAATCTGTATTGGAAACAATGCAGACTAGCCTTTTAGAGTGAAAGTCACATTGTTTGCCCAAACGTGCTTTGCCGTGGCCACTGTGTACCTTGTCACTGCTCCTCACCTTATCAAAAGGGAAAAAACCTTAATAATGATAGACGTCTCCTAAATAGACTTTACATCAGGACACTGAGGACTGAAATCCATCGAAATTCCATGATACTCAAACTTGCACAGAACCAATGTACTTAGCAGCTTTGTTCCATGCCAAAAGCATGTTCCATGCCAAAATTTCCATCTCAGAATTACATGTGGATTGCCAGATGTTTGTAAAAAGGTAGTTATCCAGTTCTCTATAAAATTGTTTCATTTGATACTAAAAACTCCACTCAGGAAGCCAGCTTAAAGATCTGATGGATGATTTCCACTTCTGCAGTTAACTCTACTCAGCTTTAACATGAACAAACAACTTTCAGCTTATTGATAGGCTGAAGGATCCCAAACCTCATCCTAGTGTGTATGCTGCAACAATTAGGTCTAAGTTTCAACTTAAGTCTAACAATTTGCAACTACTGGAAAGAGAAAAAGTAAAGAATTTTCTCTCAGGTATCAGGACAGTCTCATTTTTCAGTCTTTCAAGTAGACCAGGTAAGTCTAAAAAAGATAGGCTACTTCCAGCTAACAAGAGTTTGAGGTCTTGCATCAAATCCAGATTCACTCTTCCACACAAATCAAATCCTACAATAGCTTTTCACACAAAACCACCATACCTTTCAATTAGAAACAGACTTAAAATCCACCTGGTTCCAACCTGAAGATGTATTTTAAACTTGATGTTTATAGCCCATCCCTTACATACTACCCAGTTTGAGACTGACAAAACTGGAAAGCTCCTTTCCCAGCTACAACCTAGGAGCCTTAATATATATACCTGAACATTTGTTATTGTATGTTTCAGCATGTCCATGAAGTTGTGAATTTCATCAGTTTTGTTTGCTAGAGTAGAGACAATCCTCTGCAGAGTCTCCTAGAAGTACAAAAAAGTGAGAGAAGTTGTAAAAGAACATTGTAATTTTTTTTAACCATCACCATTTCAACATATATGGAAATTAATAATACACATACCAGTTCTAGCAAATTCAAATCTTATTCTGATGAGATCATGAAATACATTTTATTAGAAAACAAAGAGTATCAAAGGTCTAAAAAGCATTCCACTAAACTAAAGATCTTTGGTTGTTAGTTTAAGAGAAGTCAAGATTCTGTTTTATGATCTACCACTGTTTCACATGCCTTGCTACCCACGCATGTTACTGCAATTCCCAAATCTTCCAAATCAGACTACCTCCTGGCACCAGACTCCGCCATATAGAACTCCCCTAGATGAGAAAGCTAGTGCTTGCACAACCCAGCAGAGAACCAAGAAAGAAAAAAAAAAAAAAAAAGGG
>WHYT01013041.1:0-15828 GCA_009806455.1 Tetrax tetrax
TTTTTTTTTTTTTTTTTTTAAGGTCTGTTTTGCCCAGCACTGAGTAGTGTGGATCAGGCTGGTTCCATGATAAACTTGCCATAGCCTTAGCATCTGCACCTGTAATATAGTAATATATATTCAAGTTGAAGTTTACCTAGTTATCCAGATCTTAAAACTTCAAAAAGAGCTGTAAAATATTTCCAGTCCCTTTGGTGTGGATAGCATCAAAACCCAGGAGATGGATGAGTATTTTAGCATTTTCTGGGGAGAAAACAGAAAATGATAACAAGCAAGGGCAGCCTTTCAGTCTCTCTTTCTGAGCACAGACATTTGGTGTTAAAGCCAGGCCAAGTTTTGTGTCGGTTGCTTTACCACAGGTCCCAGCCGTTCCCTTGCTCTGTCTCTGTCCTGCTGTGACTGCGCAACACATAACAGGATTTGCATTTGTTGTTTGCAGTCAGAGCCAAATCCAACTCTTTCTGAACATTTTTCTGTTTTTTCCAGATGTTTGAAATCCCAATGCAAACTCACAGGTCACTTGTACAAGCAGATGCAGGACAGGAGGAGGGAAAACTTGTTTGTTAAATTGCCTGGGGGCAGGTGAATGAACAGATTTCATTATGCTTATGTGGGTTTTCTCAGTCCATTTGAGTTTTTAATATGTTTAAATTAATGCATGGCAGCATTAAAAAGACTAACATTGATTTCTGACCTGCATGGTAACCCCTAATACAGTATCCAGTTGTTTTTCAGTATTGCCTTTTGCTGTGCTCTTCTCTTGGCAACTAATCTCTTTTACGCTCCATATAAAAACATCCTTCTCCAGAATAACATGTTTCTCTTTGGAGGCATTTCAGACACATTTAAGAACAAACTTGCTCCGGTGACTTATTGCAAGCCCAGAGGAGTTCTCTAACACCACTTCCATACAGCATCTCTTCTCTCTCTTTAGCAGCTGTTTTCTCATTCTTTCTATGCGTCAAAGACAGCCTTTTTGAGACAGAGCCCCATGGGAGCTGTCTTTTCTGCTTTGATTAACCCTTCCACCACCATGGGCAGCTTATGTCAGACACGATGGAGTGTCTTTAAACCTCTCCCACAGCCTATGCTGCCTTCTGCAGCCCCACACCAACTCGCTGGCTCCTCTTTACCTACCTGCTCCCAGGCACCTGTCACCTCCTCACCTGGTTTAGGTCTGGAGTCAGTCCATCCGATCCAGTGGATCTGGGTTCTTTGGGCAGCTGAAGACTTGGTGCCAGGCCACCCATAAGATGTAAAACACTGGTTGTACATGAGAGGTGTTCATTCACCCCAGGGGAATTTTGGATGCTGAGTGCCTGGTGCTGTATCCTACCAGCATGAGGAGAGTGTGAAGGACCACCTGGTGGGACCAGGGATGCTGCTGGCTGTGGTAAATGTGGGTCTGGGGAAGACAGCTGTGCTTCTGCTGCTCAGGTGAGCTGAAAATGGTTGAGATTGCAACAAAGACAAGCCTAATCACATTGAGAAAAGTGGTAATAGATAACCTAGTTTTGGGCAGGCTCTGGGCTCCTTTTCAGTCTTTTCTGGAGTCACTGCCTTATGAGAGAAAGGATGGGGAAGAGAAAAACATATGTCCCAGATACAGCCGGCATTTCTGATAACTTGACTCCTAAAATAATCTTGCTTTATAAAAATTGATTTTGTTCTTTTTCTTTTACAAAGAACAACACAGAGCGAGTTCTTGCTTCCACAAATCCTCTCTGAAGGAACAGTACTATATAAATCAAACCCTGGTTCAGGGGTTTATTATATTTTTAATCTTTAATATTTAATTTAAGCCATCAGTTTGGACTGACATATATTCATTTTGAAAGGGCATAATTTTTTTTTTCTTTGAGAGACTGGTATTTTCCCTTTTAATAGAACTTTTATATTGTGCTACGGGAAGAGGATGAAGCTACAATAGTCCTCCAAAGAGTATTGCACTCATGAAACCTTGTTTTCTCTGCAGTGGATTCAGATTAAGAAAAACTTCATGTTTTTCTTCTCCTAAAGCACTAGCACATTAAGAAGATTTACAGTCCAAGAGAATAAAAGTGAGGGCTTGGGTGTGTGAGGCTGCCTTTTTGCCCAGGTCCTGGTGACCAGCACTGCCTACGGGCCATGGCACCAGTTGGAGCCAACATTAAGCTGTGCCCCAGTTGGGGTCTCTGGGTTGGTGCCTGGAAATGGGGAGGGTACATGGACCCTGAGGTCCTGGGAACCCCCTGTATCTCATGTCATGTAGCATCCTTCAATGGATGCATCTGCAACCCCGCAATGACTGTAAGAGGTGCCCAGCTGCGTTAGGTACGTCATGTTCACAGAGAAAGTTCCCAGAGCCAGAAGAGCTTTTATGCAAACACTCTATTAATTTTTTTCCTGCAGATTTTCTTTATATAGAAGAAAACTTGTTGTCAAATTCAGCAGTAGATATTAAAATGTGTTTCTCTTCCAGGAGCTTGTTCAATGTGCAAATAAAATCTGCCCTCATGCACAGAAAAATCTGGAGGATTTCAATTTAAAATTCATTGGGTTTTCTAGAGAAGCATATGGTTTTTTTTATGTATAGAAATGTATTGAGAAAGATCCTCATCTGCATAAACCATCAGAGAGTAAATGACAATTATGGATTCATAGACCACTGAAAAATATCTGTTACTCTTGATTTATACTTGTGATAAGATTTATAAAGAACAGTGATAGTATCTGTTAAAAAGAATGACTCCAACTGGTATAAATAAAAACAAACTTAATGGCAAAAGTGGTAATATCACCCCACAATATGATCTGAACAGTAAGAAGCCATGCACAAATTGGTAGCTGATGTCCGGAGGAGAGGACTGAATTTCCTATTTGCACTTGAGGGATATATGAGCTCATTTGGGTCTGCAGGAGAGCTCTCATGTGTGACTCAAAGCAAGAGTAACGAGAATTATGGTACTATTGCCCCTCTCATTGAAATACCAGCATACTCTTAAGTCTCCACTTCCCAGTTTGACTCGTTCCTTGCTAGATTGTTTGGCACTTTCTGGTGTGACAGGCAAGGACTTAAAATGCATACGTCTCAGGAGCCCTCCATCTAATTTCACTGCAGACTGCAACAAAATATAAAAGCAAAGTCCCACATTAGTTGTGTGTCATCAGATCAGCTCTACTTTGATAATGTAAAAATACTTGAGAAAATGATGTATTTGCCCTGAGAAAATAGTCCTTGGGGAAAATGCTAAAATATATTGCCTGATGGAGAAAGACCATCTAAACAGCAAGTGTCTGTGTTGTGCTGAAAGCTTCAATGTGAGAAAATGACTTCATGGGCTGCGGTGCCTCTCCGCAGGGAGGGAGGTCACGGCTGCGACTCGAACAAGGCACTGCGGAGCTGGGAGAAACTATTCCTGGAGCTGGTGCTGGTCTCCTCTCTGACCTTGACAGTAATGACTTTTAGGCTTCTTGCAAGGCTAGAGCAGGATAACTCAACTGAGAAGGGATGATTGAAATACCGATGAGCAGTGGCATTGACTTTCTGTGCCTCAGTTTCCTACATACTGTTAGTGCCACGGTACAGTGACTATGATTATGCATGGCATTTTGTGAGTCTCTTAATAATGCTACCGCATAAGTATAGATAATGATTTTTTTTTTTTTTTTTTTGCGTGATTTAAAAGCCTGCTCTGACTAGCATGAGGATTGAGTCCAGCATTGTGATCCTCGTTAATCTTAAACATCCCATAATTCTGAGCCCTCCTTTGTATGAACTCCTCAGTTAAGCCCTGGTGCCTTTGGGTACCCACCTCCGTCAGCAGAGGTGCAGGGAGCAATCAGTCCTGCAGTGATGGAGGGGACCCGGCTAACTGTGCAGGTGTCAACAGGTCTCTCGGTACCCTTGACAGAGCAGGACGTGGGCAGAGGAGGAGATGGCTCTGTTGGTGCCCTCTGGGGATCCCAGGGAGGAAGCCCTGGGCCCTGTGTCCCCACTGTGGTCCCACAGCAAGGCAGCGTAACCAACCCACCCAGCCCTGCTGAGCTCTGCCCGCTACGCCCATTGAGAGGGCTGGGACCTTTACCTGGTGGTGTCAACCTTGTTGCTGTGATGCTTGTCCTCTTCCCCTTCTCCTGGCACCCCCTTCATGGAGCATTCAGGCTTCCAGTCTTTTTGAGAGCTAAAATAAGGGGGAAATACATTGCCTGCTTACCAAGGCTGAAGCTTAGGTTGCTTTAAAGCTTTGCCAGGGAGGTGCTGCATTTTCCTTACCATCAGCCTGCACAACAAAACAGGCAGCTGGTGACTGGTCTGGCTAAAAAGCACGTCTGGTTTTGGTTGCATCTGTGCACATCTCTGCAAAGCTGCATTGATGCCAGTGTACAGGGCAGGATGCTCTGTGGTCCTCCTGGCAGAAAATCAGTCTTGGTGAAAACCTCACCATTAAAAAAAAAAAAAAGTTTGCAGATCGTATGGGTTGAATAGAGGCTTGGAGACCTCCATAATATCAAAGATGGCAATTAGTGTGAAAGCCTGGATCTGGGAGGATGGCCTGAAAGTAGGATGCTGTCATCCCGCCCAAACGTGCCATACAAACCTGCTCAGTAACTGAGCAAGGTTGGAGGGGAAAGAGGGAAAGTTTATTCTCCCTGTTTATGTGGCTATCAAGTCACTTCTTGGAAGAAATTTTTAGTCTAAATTTATTCTTCATCAATTTACATCTATTTGTTCTTGTGCCAATATTCTTCCTCAGCTTAAATAGCTCTTCTCTCTCCCTTGTGTTTACTCTCTTGATGTATTTATAGAAAATAATCACAGCCCCTCTCAGGCTTCATTTTGCAAGGCTAGATGATGCAGCTTGTACAGTCTCCTCTTACAACATCAGCTCATCTCAGTTACTTCTTGCTCTGAATTGGACACTGTTGAGCATAGGAGACCGCATGCAGCAGGATATTCCCAGTGAAGTTGTGCCCCGTCCTTCCCAGTGATGCTCATCCTGGTCTGTGCCCTGTAAATGTGTCGACACCCCTCAGCAGTACCTGTGTGCAGTGCTACTCATCACGCTACCTTTGCTTTTCTGTGGCCACAGCGTGTCAAACACTCGTAAACATTCCATGCTAGACTAACACTTCTTTTTTTTTCTCTTGGTCCAGATTAATAAGCTTCCAGGTGCTCACAGATATTCTTGCTGGTCCTTAAGTACAGAATAATAAATTTCTTTGTATTTGTGTCCCTCTGCCTCTGTTTCTGTGAATATTCAGGTTTTCTCTTAGAATGCTTCCCAGCTTTCTGTCTAATGCCACTGAAGGCATTTGTGTCTTTCTGCTTTGTCCAGGGGTAATTAATGAAAATAGTAATCAAAATGGGTCCCAGTTCCAGAGGAGTTCCTCTAGGAACCTCCACCCACCTTACTCATCTTCCTTTCAAAACAGTACGTCAGCATCTCTCCTACAGGGTGGGTGGGAAACTAGCAGTCCTGAATTAACCCAGCTCATTGCCAATGAACTTAATTTTCCATATCAGCTGTTTTGCTGAAGTCCAGATAGGTTATATGTATTACTTTAGAAAATAAGGATTTTTATCAGAGAAGATAATGGCGTAGCTGGGTGTGATTTATCTGGGTGCGTTTTCTCCTGCCACTATTGCTTCCGGAGCCCTCTCCTTCAATGTGTATTAAAAACTCTCGCTTGCTTGTGAAATCAAACTAAAGAGCTCACAGTTGTCCAGATTGCTTGTCTACATGTCCAAAAAAAAATTGGAATATAATATTTTCTTATTCTATCTGATTGCACAGATTTATTAAATGAATCCTTGCCTTGTAGCTATCTTACATCCAGATTTCCAAACCGGTACCAGGAGGGTGTTGATTCTTTCTGTGATGAAATTTATTGAAAAAAGACCAGCAAATGAATTACGGTCACCATGCCTTTAATAATAAATGCAGGCAAATAAAACATCCTGGGGGACTCTCATTTTTCAAGCTCTGTACAGGTAGTGTGGCTTCAGACTGCAGCACTGTCTCTCAATGCATTTGGCCGCCCTGACACCTGCAAAAAACTCAAGGTTCAGGTATTATAGAAAGCATTGATCAAAGAATGGCTGCAGAAAGGTTTGCAATGAGGCTATCACAAAGAGGTTTGCCATTAAAGTGGAATATCCTGTATGGACACTCCAACTTTTATCATTTTCCAAAAACTGCAAGCCAATGTGGTATTAACTAAACCAGTGTGATAGATGGCTGGGCTATAATTGAATTAGCTGGGAAGCATTGGCCTTTTTGATGTATAATGTTTCTGAAAGTGAACAACAAATATAAACTAATGTTTTTATGAGTTTTCTGGGTGAGTTTAGCCATCAATTGACTCGTGATAAATAAGACGTTGTACGCTCCAGTCAATGGAAAACGTGTTTGCAGCTCCTCTGCTTGTATTTCTGTACGCTGTGAAATCAGCTCTGCGGGCATGCATTACTCAGGTGTGGCTTTTATGTTATGAGCTGGACCCAAATGCAAATTCAAGTCCTCAGAGGACCTTACACTCGCTGGATAATGATGAGCCCAGCAGCCAGTGCTTGGTGTTAATTGTTTGCTCCCTTACTGCGTGGCCAGATTAGCTGACAATGACCTGATGAGATTTCTGCTGTTTCTGCAGCACTTCTCCACGTCAAAATAGTTGTAGATCAATAGCTGTTACCTCTGCAAGCCATACCGAAAGTGAAGTTAGATGGGAAATGCAATTAGAGCAGAGGAAGCTATTTGCAAAGAATTCATGTTGTTTTGTTCTTTTTGTGTTTCTACACCTTGGTCCTTCCAGCTCTAGAGCAGAAAATGAAATTTTGCTGTTTATCTTTTATTCAGTTTGTATTTGACAGAAAAATCACTATAGCTCTGACCTGGGCCCTTTTATTAGTGTTTATCTGACCGTGATAAATTCACATATTGCTACTTGCCACTGGAGACAAAATAAATGATCTCCAGGTGCTCAGGAAACTGATGGGTGTCTGATCTGCCTCTTCAAATCCAGCCTAAATCAGGAAAGCTTGTCCTGAAAAACATCTGTTTACTGTCTCATATGAAACGAGCTGGTGGGTCTCAGCCTCAGTATTGACACCTCCCAAACACGTGTCTTTGGAGCAGAAGATTGCCCACTACCCTTTGTGCCTATTTGCAAGCGTAGCTAATTTGTGGTGGGTTTGGTTTTCTCCACCTCGCTCCTCCTTTCACGCAGAGTTTGCAGGGTCTTTCTTGCACACAAGAGTGGCAGATCTGAGACTCACCCACAGCCCAATTAACAGCCTGCAGCTACAGCAACTTCTCATAGTTGTTATTGATTTAGGTAAAAGCATAAACATTGCATTTTTCCAGTTCGTATGTCTCTCTCTGGCCTCAGGCTCTTTCTTTTCCTCTGTGGGATCAACTACCTTCTCATCCTTTGACGCAGAGTCTGGCATGCCCTGTTGGAATATAGAAGCAAGGGCACTGCCACAATGGATTGGATCAAAAGGATCCCTCGGGTGCGAGATCCAGGAGGGCCAGCAACAGACATTTTAGGGAGCACTGCAGAAATGCATTGTCTTTGCTTAATTTTCATCTAAGAAAAAAAACCCCTCTGGTAGTGCCTCCAAAGTGAAGTGGGAGTAAGCCGTGAAAGAGCAAAAGCAGACTGACCAGTTACCAGCAGAAATTAAACTTGTCTCATCATTGCTTTTGTACACCTCTGCCCCCCTCTATCTTTAGACACCCCCCAAAATTCATCTGTGCTTCTGACGCTTATCACTCCAAGTCTTGATAGTATCATCTTCTATAAGAGACTTTTAAAATCCTTTTTAGCTCTTGACCTTTGGTAATACTTGGTGGTGATGAAGTTTACAGTACTGATGCTAAAAGAATAAGTTGTCCCATACCATTTTTTCTGTCTCTTTTCATAAGTGTCAAATGCAATGAATATTTTAAACTTTTGTCTTGCAAATTCAAGGGCAAATTCTGTCTGGGCCATATACAAATATTCAATGGTGGCAATGGGAGAAACCATCCCAAAAATAATCTCAAGGGCAGCTCAGACAGGGTGAGAGGTGGGAGGCAGTAGCTGCATCTTTGTCCTTCTCAGCTTCAGCCAGGAGCTGAACAGGGGGTGTGCGGCAGCATTGCCTGAGAGGCGTCGTAGCCTTTTCCTCCACAGAGCAGGTACAGCCCTGACTTTGAAACTCGCTGCCCAGAAGCTGCCCTTGGGAGTTGTGCTTGACTGATTCTTGATCTCTTCTTGCTCTGAGCAATCTTGCTCAGCTCCATCCCAGCTGCGAACAGACGCGGCTTCTCAGCACAAGGCATGTGCTTGTGGTGCTGTGCCTTTCCTGGGACGCTGCTCCTTGGACCTCTCTCTATGTCCTGGTGAGACCTCCCTGGATTTGATGTGCATGAGCAGGTCAGGTACGCCACACCTCGTCAGTCTTCCCTGGTACCGAGCGGACAAGCGATCCCTTTAAGTATTATATCTTTCCCACGTGCTAAACAAATAGTGTCAAAACTGTCATGTAAAATGTGGTTCTACATGGTCCCCATTGATAAAGCAATTATGGAAGAGCTCGGCTCCAACATGCGTATAATCCCCCAGACAGAGCAGGGAAAGTGGAAGGACTTAGAATAACTCACCCAGGGAGCAAACCTTGCAAACCTAATTAAATTCGAGAGAGAGAGAGAGAAGGAAGAGAGATTCTTTTTCTCTACAACCTGCCCATGGTCAACGGGAGAAAAGATGAAATGCTAGAAAGGTTTAAATCTATTTGTTGTGGTTAAGGAGCCTCGTACAGGACGTCTCACAGGCAGTTCGCTGTCTTAATAATGTAATTTAAGTTATTGTCATCCATGGGTCATCTGTCTTTCCTCTGCCATTTTTCCTGACATGGAGAAGCATGACTTTCTGGCTAATAAAGACATCTTGTTATGATGCATCTTATTATGTCACACAATACCTCATGTGAATGATCCAGTGACCCACAACAGGGCTGTGATGCAGCGGGAAGGAGCACGAGAGAATGGGAATATGTGAAGACGCTGTTCCCCACGGGCAGTCGCATGGTGTCACACCGCCCGCTCCAGCCTTCGAGTGACTGAGAAATCCCAGGGTGGCTGAGATCAATAGGCTTTTTGCTGACAATTTTAACCCCAGCCAAGCCTGAAGACAAAACCTGATGCGTGCTGCTGTCTGGACCTTTGGATTGCAGCCAGGGCGTTTTGCACCAGATTGGGGTACTGGGTGGCCTGAAGAAGCCAGCAAGAAATGACTTGTCTGTAGCGGTGTTAGGACCTACCCTCCGCTCTTGGAGCATGAAAACATAGATCCCTTCAGTGGATTTTAAGGCAGAAAAATGCAGCTGAAGGGAAAGGTTACTCGGAGCAGTGAACTATCTGGAGATTTGGGACAAGACATGTGAAAGAGCTCCTTTTGTGCTTCCGTAAACAAGCCTGGTCTGTGGGAGGCCAGGAGAAGGGAAGCTGACCTTGGCCCCCACACAGCAGTTGCCTTCCCTTTTGACTCTCTACTTTGCATGGGCTCAGCCAGAACATATTGCTTAATCTGAGAAAGCCGTGGAGCATCTGGTTGATACGCAGTCCATATTCCCATGGTGAAAATGCAGGAAATGGATATAAATAAAAGTAGGGCCAGTGGAGCCCAAGATTAAGTGGAGGTGCTTTCCTCCCCACCGTCAGATGTGAACAAGCTGGACCTAGGACTGCTCCCCCAGTGAGATACTGTTTCCTGGAACAAAACTGAGAGAGGAGATGGGAAATGAGAGCTTAGAACAAACAAGAAAGCAAAAGGCAAAAAGGTGCAACTTTAGATCTGCTGGAAAAAGAGTCAGAACTAAACCCTTCCATCACAGCGATGGTTGTTTTCCCTGGGCCCAGCTAGCAGAAATGAGAACTTGTCCTTTCACTCACCAATGATTTGTAAAGACTCTTTCTCCATTTTCCAGACTGCAAGGCTGGAATTAGGATGAACGGCTCCATCCTGCAGGACAGTGCCAGCCGTTTCTCTGCGTGGCACACTGCGTTGATGCTGTGCAGGACAGGAACCTGAGGGGATGCTGAGTGTGGATGAGGGCTTCAGATGTTGGTGCTGCCCAGCTGAGTTCCAGAGGTGTTGAAAGGTGTGGGGATATTTTGCAGTAAATATATTTCACTTTTAAACCCAAGAGGGGATCGAGCATCAGAAAAACCACTGAAGGCAATGATTGTTTCTTTATTCCTTGAGGTCTTCAGTGGAGACTGCAGGCTTTTCTGGAAGATGCTTTTTAATCAAATACTAACTGCTGAGCTAAACACAGTGGTTATTGAGTGAAATGCTATGGGCTATGTTATTCTGCAGACTGATGAGCTAATAGTCTCTGCTAGCCTTAAAATCTGGATGGATGTTTTAAGGGGATTCTATAAAAAGGCCATCCCAATAAATAATTACTCAGGGCGGTAAAAGCTAGGGCATTTGTGAATTCCTTGGTGACCACAAGAAATCTGAAGAGTATTTAACATATTGCCTAAGTGCCAGCGAGCATAATTCAACATCCATTGATAGGACTGAAAAGTCTCCTCTGGCTTCAGTGGGCATTTGGTCAGGTCATGGTTGTGCAAATGGTGCAAGGGCTAAAGACAACAGGGAGGCAAGGCTGTGCCACCCTCCATCTCGGAGTGTTGCTGGAGGTGAGATATCTTTCTTCAGGTTTTAACTCCCAGGGGAAAGTTATTGTGATTTTCCGTTAGAAAACTTTGATGGGCAAGACTTGGGGATGAGCCAGTAACCAACAGAGAGACAGATTGCATAGAAAATTCACCTGAACGTGCAAGAAATCAGCACATACTTTGCACAGCTTGGAAATACTTTCTCCTCTCTGGAACTCTGTATGGAAGGTAACACTTTCCCGAGAGCTCACATGGAACAAATATGTCTCCAGCCTTGACCTGAGATCCCACACAACCTATTGTTGAGCTGTGGTAGAGCAAAGCTTGTGAAGTAGACAGGTGGTTACCTGTCACGCTTGCTGCTGCCTTCACCTGTGAGATCAAGGGGAACCGGTGCCTAAACAGCCGGAGCAATGGCTGAGTGTGGATAAACTGACTCTGCACAGCCTTCCAGCACTCCGTGAGATGCTTGCTCCCTCCAAGGGGATGCAATCGAAAAACAGCCCCTGATTATTTTTTTTTTCCTCACTTTTGACCTAAAATCAGTTGCACCTGTGCTTTTGTGCATGTTCAACTTCGGGAAGGGAGCTTGTCTGTGCTACTGCCTGAGAAGTGCCTGCATCTTTCTCCTTTGGCTTGTGGTTAACAATGCACTCAAAAAGACCCAAACTGAAAAGCCCAAGTGAAGGCTCATTTATAAAAAGATTGGTCATGAATGTAAAGTGCTTGAATTTTTCTGTGTTGTCTTCAGTTGGTCAAATAAGCTTAAATATAAAGTTTCTTCTCTCAGATGGATTAGCCTGTGACCACTTCAATCATCATTGTTTTTGTACATGGTCTTAAAAGTCCATTTTACAAGTGCTCGAACATGCAATGTGAGGGGTTTATTTCTCAAAGGCATTTGCTCCAGCAAAAGCTGGCTGTTCCCACGCCCACTGGAAAGAAATTCTGCAGAGCAGATGGAAACACATTAAAAAATTTAGACCAATGTTCACAAAAATATTTTATCTTATCCATCCCACTACACAGTTACTTTTCTCTTTGTTTGTAAATATATTTGGGGAAAAAAAAAATCACTTCTGCCTAGGACTGCTGTCAAGTGTATGGCTTTGAAGAATTTGGCATATTCTGCAGTCAGCACATCTGGTATGGGTGGATGCTATTCAACAGACTGATTACTTTTTTTTTGGTGGTTATATTTCAAGTCATCCTGAGCCAAAACCCGTTTAGCTGAACAAGAAGTTTGCCCATTATCAGTCACCCACTGATCACTACTGCCAACGCAAAGACGCATCTTTCCAGGCACAGCCCGCGAGCACGCTGGCCGCGGGAGCCAGCTTCAGCAATATTGATACTCTGCTGAGGTTTCGGAGGAAGTGCAAATACGGAGTGCTTGGTAAAAATAGCAGTCTGCAGACTACATATATTGCTAAGTGCTATTTAACAATGCAGAAAGTTTAGTGTTTGTCTTCAACCTAGGAGAGAATCCAATGTTTCACCCAGGCTGTGACAGAGAGGGGAAGAAAGCAGCGCCCTGCGTTGTTCAGCCGTTCCCTCTGAGGTTGCCTTGCTTTCCCAAATTCCGGTTAAACACCTCAGGGAGCACAACAGGCTCAGAGAGTCTTGTCTAACTGGGGTGTAACTGCTCATACTCCCAGCACAGGGCTCTGCTTTGGGTTTGAGATTTTCTCTTTCTCTTAAAAGCAAACCCGGAAGAGACTAAGGACTTGCTGTTAGCACACTGGCCAATGCAAACCAGCTTCTGTACTACAGGAGGTATTGGTGAAGGACTGTTTTTTCTACATTTTAATACAATTTGACTGCTGCTAGCTGTCTAAGAAATGTCTGTGCTGAAGAAGGTGCTAGGTACAGTCATGTCCCAGTTAAAAGGAAATTTGTTTTCTTTTGTGTCTCAGTAAAGGAGATTCATCAAGAGATGTTTTGGGGGTTCCTGAGAGCAGCTAAACCACCAAGATGGTTGAAGATTTTTGGTATGTTGAGCTCTTATTTTTCTAGTGGCACAAATTTGCCCAGAGGTTACAATAAAGAAGGTGAAGAAAAGGCTTGCTGCATAAAGACTTCTTAGTGCTTTAAAACGAGCCCTGGGTTTGGGTTAATTACCCTGTAAGTCTCTGCAAGGCAGAGCCTGTAACAGCTGCGTGGTGCTGCAGCCACATCGCACGAGATAAGGCAAAGCGAGAGCCCTGAGCCCAGGCTTGTGGCAGTTTAGGCCAGCTGGTTGGGTGCACGTTGCTCTAGAGGGGCTGCAGCTGAAAGGACATTTTGCAATAGAGTGCGGACAAGACATGAGTGGGGAAAAAAGTGCCTCCCCATGGGGAGTTATCAAGATGGAAAGGAAGCCAGGAAGTTTCAGAGAAATAGCTAGTGAGTGCTGCAGTGATGAAAGATTTTATTTCCTAGACCCTACCCTCAACATGAGCTTCTCCTTCAGCATCCATCAGCTTCAGTATTGCCAGCCCCAGTGGAGTTATTCCTGTACACAAATAAAAGGACCATTGCTGCTATGAGAGAGGGCAAGACAGTGCCAATGTGTTTGTTTTTGCGTAGCTGGAATTAACATCATCTATCAATGAGGAACCTGCTCTGGCCCTGGCAAGCAAATTGGGCTGAAATATCTTTATATTAGCCTACGCTACCTAGGGAGGAGACTGTGGCCCCTGTGAGGAGCTGAGCACCATTTCTGCAGCATTGTGATGCCAGACAAGCTGGGAAAGGTGGGTGTGCACAAAGCTGGCCACCCCTGGCTCGAGGAGACATCTCAGAATCACCTGCTTAATTTGGAAGGAGTTGCTGAAGGGGAGGGCAGGGAAGACAGGAAGGAAGAGGCTATGGGGGAGCCAGGCAAGGTAAATGTGCCAGTGACTGAAGGAAAGAGGAGATGAAAGGGAAAAGAAGGGTGGAGAACAAAGCAGAGATGTCAGGGAGGTGGGGAGGGGAAACAGGAGATGATGGTGCTAAAATTAGATGGGGAAATGGGGACAGGGAGAGCTGATCTGGTGCTCTCCCCTTGGATGAAATTCCCACGGAAGCTGCTATCAAACCTGATCTGGGGAAGGAAGAAGAACTGGACCCAGATGGGAAAGCAAGGATGGGGTGGGGGTCACTGGAGGTTTTCCCTGGACCCAAGGAGGGCCAGCCCTGCTGCCCTCAGGCACTATTTCGTGCCCCACCTCTTCAGCATCTCCTTCAGCCTGGGACACACCACCCAGTGCCTTTTTGTGAAATCAATACCTTGTGTTTATGAATCTGCACCATCTTTAACTGTTTCAAACCAATTTTTGCAGGTGATTCCTAATTATATGCTACTAGTCACAGACAACAAAAAGCTAATGAAACCCTTGCCATCAATTAAACGTAATTTCTGTGTGCTGAGGGGGAGGCGAGGAAGGCAAAAAACAAAGTCACCAAACATTCCTCTGGCTGCAGCCTGGCTTTGGGGCACGGCTTCTCCCAGTCACCCTCGATTTGAGATATTTGGGGCTGCGGGAGCAATGCCGTGTGAGAAATATGCTGCATGCAATGTGGGAGCAAAGGATGTGCATTGAAGAGCATCCCTTCCACTGAAGCCTTGAGCTTTTAAGTCACTGCAAATTCTCACCAGGCTTTTCACAGGAGGCAGCTCAATATCACAGCCACAACTCGGGGCCAGCGAGTGCAGAGCAGGACTGCGTGCGGAGGGAGCACTGGCTGGTACACAACCATTTCAAGACACATTTCAGCTGCCCTGTCCTTTTTCATCCCAGGAAGAGTTCAGGATTACACAGTTGGGGAATTCCTGTCAATCTGGGGATTATTGATCAGACATCCTCTTTCATAATCAGAGAATGTGTTATTGATCTCATTATTATTTTTATGTTTTTTTTTTTTTAATTTCTAGCTGGACCAGCTTTTGCTATGAGAGCCAAGTCTGGAAACTTATCAGAACCTGGATGAAACCAAGCAAGATCACCTAGACCCGGACTAGGAGTAAGAAATGTTTTCTACTTATTGTCTGGGTTGGTTTTTTTTTTGCAATTCTGAAGGGTACAGACAGCTTTTCTGCCCATTCTGATGACCTGGAGGCATGCTCTATAGGAAGTTGTATAGGGCTGAAATCATCCAGCCATGCAATTTGCAAGTAAATGGCTACTTATAGCGCAAAACAATCTAACAAAAGCATGGAAAATGGGGCTCAAGGACACTGCCTCTTTCAATGGTGCTAAGTAGTGGTAAGAACAAATGTAGTGTAAACATGTTTTTCTTCCATTTGTGAAGATGTATGTTTATCTTCTCTTGCATTAGCTACTATGTGTGTTAAGTGTCTTTACAGATCTTATACACTGAATCACACAGAATATTCTCAAAGTCAGTGGAAGGACTTGCATGAGGTTTCAGACAAAACCCCCCTGGTGACCCTTTGTTTCTGCCAGGAAAGCAGGAGGTCTGTTTCCAAGGTTGTCAGAGTAAGTAAAATGCACAGTTTTGTGCCAGTTTTTCTGTAGCGGCATGATGGCCATCACGCATTTGTGCATACAACCCTTTGAATTGGTTCACCTAGGAGAGAAAAGCTGATAGTCCACCTCCTGAGCAGTACTGATGAGAAGAAAAATCAAGCCTTTGACATCTTACCGCTTTTTTCACCCAGCAACACCTCTATTAAAAACTCTCCGCAATATTTTCCAGGTGCTGTGGCAAGCCAACCGCGAGCAAGGACAGAAGCGATGCTCTGACCCAAGCCAAGCTCTTGCTTGCCCGGGGTCGGCAGCGAGCGTGCCTGGGTGCCGCGTGCGTATCGCAGCACACCTGAGCTGGGGACTCCCGTGTAGCGCAGCTGGACCTTGCACCCGGGTCCCAGGCCACCAGACCCCATCCCCGCAAGGGCCACGACCCCTCCCTGTCTGAGGGGAGGCAGGGTACGACCGGTCTAATGGGAGGCCAGGTACAGCGCAAGGCCTGGGCATCGGTGGCCTTTGCACCCCGAGGCGGTGGGTGGGCGCTGGGGTGCGATGCCCAAAGTGGGAAGACACCCCCTTTCACACCGGGCACCCCTCTCCCCTGCCTCTCTTTGCACCAGGCTGTGGCTGTGCTGTCACATTCTGCCCGCATTGATTTGGGGTGCAGGGTGGGGAGGGGAAGAGGGGGCTGGCAGTGCGGAGGGAGCTGGGTGCTGCTC
>WHYT01013041.1:15848-53468 GCA_009806455.1 Tetrax tetrax
TGACGGTCCTGCTCCCCCCGGGGCCAAAAGGCAGGCGGAGTCACCAGGTGAGCCCCCGGGGGGCGGGGAGGGGTGCACGGATGTGCAAAGGGGTGGGCTGGTAGAAAAGGGGGGGCGAGGACGAGCCCCCGCGGCTCCCCAGCCCCCAGAGATGCTCTGGGGTCCGGGGAGAGGGCTTCAGCACCGGGCTGGGGGCAGGTGGGGTGAGTGGTGGTAGGAGACCCCCAGCTCCTGCTATCCCCGCCGGGGTCCCACCTATCTCCCAGGAATAAGAGGGGGGGACTCAAAAATCTTGGAACTCCAGCAGTGACTTTGACAGCTCTGCTTCAGTCCCGCACAGCTGGATCTGCCCGTGGGCAGCTGGATGGGAGCGGGTGGGTGACCCCCGGCCTGGGCCCCCCGAATCCCATGGAGGGATGGGGACCGCTGGGAATGGAGGCCAGGGAAGCTGGACCGTGCAGCGTCGGGTTTGGGCTGGCAGTGGGATTGGAATAGGTTTGCGGTGCAAAAATCCAGGTTGCCCACAGACAGAATAAATTGCTGAGATTTAACTTGGTGAGACGTTTTTGTGTCTGTCTGTCAGTGTTTGCAGTGGTATCTCCTGATGGAAAAATGTGACTGGATGTGCTCTGATAACACATTGCGAGGACAGAATTTGTGTGTGTTTGTATGGGCCAATAGTTGGCAAAGAACAACTAAGAGCATATGATGCAGTAATAATTCAAGTAATTTATTGCATGGTTTTAGAATGATTGTTTGCACTTTTCCAGATCATATAGATACCTTAACCTGGATTGCATAACAAATAATCAGCCTAATGTTATTGTGTAAGAAAAATCAATGGCAAATCTTGTTTGACTTGAGCCCTGCCAGGGCCACGAGGATACACTGCTTTTATCCACAAGTTCCCCATTAATTTATGCACTGGGAGGCTTTAAAAACTGCTGAATTCTGGCAGGGGGGGCTGAAGTGTTGTGCAGAGTCCTTTTACAGCAGAGCCTGCCTCTGTTAAGGACCTGGGTTAGTAAAGCATGGTCTTCCAAGGCTTGCTCATGCAAGAAAATAGCAACTTCTTCCAGCGCTGGTCCCCACGAGTGCTGCGGCGAACCGTGAATGAGGTTGGTGGTGGGATGCCCGGGAGGACGCAAAGCGTCGTTCCTGTGCAGAACAGCACAGCGAGCTGCTGGCAACAGCGGGTGCACGGACCCCTGTGGGCTCCCAGGCTGCAGGCGTTCGTCCCCTTCGGCTTCGGAGGAGTCCATAAAAATCCCACCAGCGAGGCAGGGAGGCGGCACACATCTCCTACCTGCCCCGGGGACTGGGGTCCATCCCGCTCCCATGCAGCTGAGCAAAGGGTCTGGAGGAGGCTGCCTGCGTCAGGCTGTTCGGGAGGACTCTCCTGTTCGGGAGGACTCTCCTTTTCAACGAGAGGTGGAGGGAAGTGATTGCCGTTGCGCGGGCAGGGCTCCAAAGTGCGCTTTTTAGTTTTCTTTTCAATGAGCAGCAGAAGGCAGAGGGAGGAGGAGGAATAAGGTGCGCGGAAACCGGCATTGCGTGCGCGGTGGAAGGCAGACGGGGTGCAAGCTGCCTGTCTGTTCATCAGAAATTTCCTAACGTTTTGAGAGGGAACTCGATTTGTGAGCATGGGAGAAAACAAAAACTGAATTCCATCTCGACGCGTTACATGTTTCATGCAAGGCATGTGCTGCCTGCCTTGTTTTATAGTATTTGGCTCTGGGAAGACGGGCTGAAAGATTTATGAGCTCAAGTTAATAGTAAACCAGCATATTACAGGCTCTGTATTAATGTTCTCCTGCGCGGAAGTAGCTGGCTCTCTCTGGGGGAATTTATGCGAGGATCGCTCGCTCTGTCTGCCGTCGCCGTAATGGTTTTATAGGGTGGCCGGTTAGTCACCACAGGGGGAAAGCAAAACAAGGGTGCTGCTTCCCTCTCGGCAGGCAAATTGAAGGGAGAGGGGAGCGATGGCTCCAGCAGCCACATCTGTGCATTAGCTGCTCCTGCTGTGGATGTTGGGAAACAGGGAGAGCAAATGTCAGAGGCAGAGAGAACAGGGAAGGAAATGAAGGAGGAAATAACGGAGGAAGATAACGTGCTCTGTCTGGCAGCGGCCACGATTCAGGCTCATGTGAGGCACCTTGCTGCCCTGCAGCTGCTCAGGGACGTCTAGCGGTGGGGCTTTCTCATGAATTTTGTGCTGGGGTTTGTCTGCCCCAATGTGCACTGGCCTCGGCCCGTGCCATGGGGCAGGGCTTGGGCTGGAGGTGCCACAGGGGAAAGCGGCCAGGGCAACGAGGGAGCTGTACTTATTTCATGAATTCCTGTGGACAGTGAATTCACCATAGGGTAGTGTGGGGGTGAGGGGAACCCCGTGCCCCAGCACTGATTTGGGAGATGGTGAGGTTTGGCTTTTCTGCTGGGAAGCAAGCTGCATGAAAGAGTATGAAAGACCAGTTCCCTTGGTCTGGAGGACCACAGGGGAGAGGTCTTATGGGGGCTTGATTCCTAAAGACACCAGAAAATAGAACAGTATGTTTCCTTTGTGTAGCAGAAAGCAGCACTAGGGATGGAGGTTGCAATCATGATGCTCTTGGTCTTCTCCGGAGGCTGAGATAGCGGGTTAATGGTAAGATGAGAGCTGAGTTCATTGCTCTTGGCGCAGGGCAAGAAGGCATTGATTTGTGGTCAGCCTGAAGCTCATCTGCCTGCAAGGAGAGTCAGACCCCATCGACCAGCCCTGCAATGTGATGCTGTACGAGTCCGTGCTGGGATGTAATTGCGCTATTAAAGCAGCGAACGTCGAATCTTAGGAAGCTGAATCAAAGCGACCCTCTCGGTGTTAATATAACAAAAATCATCAAAGATGAAACATTAAACGTCCCTTTGGTCAGAGACTGTCTTGCTGAAGATAAATAAGCTAGATCCTGTCCCTGTGGCTGGTTTGCTCCATACCTCTGGAGACCAAAGTCAGTTTGGGGGTGGTTTGGAGCGTGTGTGTGGCTACTGGAAGTGAAGGTAAGGCACGAGGATGGTGGTGGAATTGAGGCCATCCGAGGAGGCCCCATGCTGCTGCTCTTGCTGTGGGTTCTTTCATTTGCTTTGCTGCTTTTGACTGATTCATGACCCTGTACCCTCCGTAAAAGGCCTTCCTGTGCTTGTTTCAGAGCTTTGCATTTGTGTGCCGTGTCCAGGTCTATTCTGGTCTTGCTTTGAGAGATAATGAATGGACGTGGACATAACAGCTGAGATGGTACATGGCCAAGTGCTTGGCACCTGGGATGTGGCCGCTCCCGCGGTGACTTGCCAAGAGGCACCTGTCTCTGTCGCAGGCTGTTAGGAGGTTTGACAAGAGACAGAGGAGCTTAATGTGCCACTAAAAACCTTGGCATCAGTTTTTTACATCCCTGACCCAGGAAACTAGAGTTCAAGGCCCTTATATATTATCCTGATGGGGTAACACATCTTCTTCTTCACAGCCTGAATCTGTTGCGTGCTCCACCAGCCACGTCTCTGATGCTCTGGCACAAGGGAGCACCCATTTTGGTGCCCAGGCTGAAGCCCACAGGTACCTTTTGCACCTGAAGTGTGCTCACACCAGAAAGCTGTTTGTGAACAGCCAAGGGGCGAAGAGAAAATTATTCCGACTCTTAGCTAGCTTCTCCTTAAGGTCTGCATCTGATTTTGCAGCCTGCCTTTTCAATTCCCACCTCCCGTAGCTCAGCCTCAGCTGAGTGAATTGGCCAAATTCCCACCTTGGCAGGCTCAGCTCTCTCCTGGTCGCCCTCGTCTTAAGGCCTCTGCCACCTCCCTGTCCTCTCACTCCTGTGCAACTGCCCACCACCCCCCAAGCTTGGGACTGGGAGCACAGGGTCCCAGGCCAAGTTAATCCAGGTCTAGCAGAGCTCCTCTGCGTGGGAGCTGCTCTTTGGTGAGATGGTGTGGATGGGAGTCCCCAAACCAAGGCTTCTTGTTGGTGCTAAATGAAAGCCATGCAAGATTTGGGGATGTGCAGGGCTTCTGCTGAGCTTACTGAACTCGTCAGTGCTCAGCACCTTTGAAGATCAGGCTGCACCTAAGTTTTACTAGATTTGTAGGGCTTAGAAAGCTGCATTGAAGTTAAAACCTTGGATGGGAAGGGTATGCTAAGAATGGCTTGGTACAAAAAAAGAATTTTCAAGGAACTGTACCTTGGATATCCTCACTGGGATGAGAGAGTAAAAACAGAAAGGTAGGGAACAAAATGGGGTGACGGTTTTAAGAACTATATTGTTGCCAACTGGCTGCTTGTGTGTTTTAGCGGGAGTTTGAGTGGGGAGAGAGCAGGGCGCTGGCGGGCCAGTTCAGGCAGCATGGAGCGTGTCAGGCTGTGAAAACACATATCCAGGTGAGGGTTTTGCGAGAAGCTGTGAAGTTACAAGAGGGAGGAGATAGTTGCTTTTGCTGTTATTCAGCTCGGAGGTGACGAAAAGACAGATTTCCACTCTTGCCCCAAATGGCAGATTTATAACATGCAGAAAATAGTCTTGGATGCTAATCCCCTGGCAGCTGGGAGCACCTCTGAGCCCCACACGTGAATTTATTCTGGGAGTGCTTGGTGGCTTTGGTGGCAGGTAGAAGTGTTTGGACCTAGCTTGGGAGCTTCCTTGTCTAATGGGGACATGTCAGAGAAATACAGAGACAGGCTGTTAAAAAGGCTGTGCCTCTGAGCACACACCGTTGATAGAGGGATACAAGCATCCTTCTCCAGCTTTTGGCACTGCTTTCTGCAGCCGAGCGCTGAGCAGTGCAATGTTTTTGCTCTTTTGTCAGTTGGCAGAAGTGTTGTGCTGCTGTGCATAATCCAGGAGCTTTAAAAGCAAACATGCATGCAGCGGAGGTGTTGGAAAATCCCTGTAGCCGTTGGTTTCTCAGAGCAGCGTTTATAATCACAGAAATACATTCACGTTGATGCTGCTCAACTTCTGATCATTTGCAGCAGAAAGATGCTTCTTAAATAAACGGCCAAGTCTGTATGGAGACTTGTGTCGTGTTCCTATAGGCAACGTGATGGTTTTCTTTTTTCCCTCTGGAAGATGCTACGGTGGCATTTGCTATGAAAGCTGATTTATGTTGGCTTCTGACACTGACGGTGATCACCAGTGTGTAATGTCAGGGCAAGATGAAAGGCTACAAGAAAGGGGGCAGGAACCCTGTGTTCCTGGAGTGGTGCTCAGGAGTCCTCAGGCTTTTGGCTGGGAGGTGACTTTTTGTGTGAGTAGTAAGAAACCTTGCAAGCCTGACTTTTGTGCTTTGCCTTTTGGGTGGATATTCTGCACGTGACGCAGATGGAGAGACTTTAGAGACCTAAGGGTGGGAGGAAGAAACCATACCTTTTTCGGGAAGGGAAAATATTTTTGTCATTCCTGTCAGTAAGAATAACAAAGTGACCAAACATAGGAATTGGCAGACTGCATCATCCCGTGCTCTGTCTTTCCCAGTAGCCAACAGCAGAGACACCGACAAGGATATTCACAGCAGGCAGATGAACAATAATCTATTCCCCCATCAACAGCCTTTCCTGATCCATAATAGCCAGAGGTTGGTTTCAGCTCTGAATGCACAGGGGTTTATACCCTTCTCAAGATGTTTGCTAGCATTAGCTGTGCTCGCTCGAGCTGTTCTTCTTTTCCATATAAATGTGCAGCCTTTGCTCTCCACCTCTGCCCTATCATTTCAGGCTGGTGAATGGAGCTGTGCTCCCCGGGTTTCTCTGGGAGCGCATCGCTGAAGAGGATGTTCTCTGTCCTTGATATTTCTCAGCCTTCAAATCCACCCTGATTGGCAGCCAGCCTTCTAACATCTGCTGGATTGGTTTCAAGATTGTGTGATTTTATTTTTTTTTTGTTTAACTCCCTCTGTTCTTTTCTAAATTTTGCACTTTATAGCTGAAATGGGGCTCACACAGAATTTTCGCATGCAGCTTTTCTGTTTCTGAATCATAAACTCAGGAAAAGGTATTTCTGTAAAAATGTTGTGATATCCAGAGGAGATAATTCAGAGTGGAGGAGAAAGTACTGTTTTTAAGTAAGCAAGATGGTAATTATGTACTCAGATAACTTCTGAAAACACGTCAGAAGTTTATTCTCAGAAAATCTTCATGAAGAGCCTTTTGCAGTCAGATATGAAAACAGCTGGGGTTGTCATGGTGTCGTAGATCATCTCTGGTTAGGCTAGGGCTAGAATTATTGCCCAACAATTTGATGAGTCTGTACTTTCAGCCTCTCACATGTTGGTAAGAAATTCTGTGAAAGCCCTGTAGCAAGCAGGCTGGGATTGTATATCTCCCATTAGTTCAGCCCCGTCAGAGCTTCTGCTGTTTATTTGCTTGCTCACCTTAGTAAACTGACATAAATGAGCCTCCTTGGATGAAATCCCGCTTCCACTTAAGTGTTGATTTCATCGGTGCTGGGATTACAGCCTGGAGTTTGGAAACATGAGGATGGGTTAGACAAGCAAGCCCTCGACTGCATGGCTAGAGAGTCAGGTCCCATCTGTGGCTGAATTACAAGGTGCTGAGTATTGTCTGTGGGTGACTGACAATCTTTTTTTTTTGTTTGCTGTTGTGTGTTTCTGTAGAAGCGGAGAGCAATTTCCAGGCTAAACCACAAAATACGCTTAAGCCATGGAGTCCAACCAGGAATCATCGCTCTTCCTGGTGAAGATCTTGGAGGAGCTGGACACGAAACAGAATACTGTTTCTTACCAGGACCTCTGCAAGTCCCTGTGCGCAAGGTTTGATTTATCCCAGTTGGCCAAGCTCAGAAGCGTGCTGTTTTACACCGCTTGCCTGGATCCTAATTTCCCAGCGACTTTGTTCAAAGACAAAATGAGATGCACTGTAAACAATCAGCAATCAAAGAAAATCATGGTTGCAGCAGATATAGTAACGATATTCAACCTCATACAGATGAATGGGGGAGTGGCCAAGGAGAAACTTCCAGTTGCAAGGCAGAAAGTGAAGAAGAAAGAGTCCTTTGAGTCCTGTAGATCTGACACAGAAATCTGCAATATGGCAGACTGCGTGCCCAACTGTGAGCTGAACGACCAGGAGTTTAACCGGGGCTTTCCAGTCAGAAGGTCTTCAAAATGCAGAAAGATGGACTGCAAAGACTGTCAACAATTTGTCCCCTCATCAGAACCCAACTTTTTGCTCGGCGTTAATAAGGAGATGAAGGGCCGGGCTGCCTCTTTGGACCGGCTGCAGGCACTGGCATCCTACTCCATCGCCACGTCTCCACCATGCGAGATGCAGAGTACGTACTTTCCCATGAACATTGAAAATGAATCTATTTCAGACCAGGACTCCTTGCCTATAAGTGCAGGCATAAAAGAAACTTTCATTTCAAATGACGAGCCGTTTGTGATGCAGTCATGTGTCCAGAAAAGAAATATATTCAAGGAAGATTTTCATAATCTTATTACAATATCTCCCAACTTAATACCATCCAACAAAAAGCCAGAAGATGGACGCAGAGAGCCTCAGAACAGGAAAGAAAGCTCTAAACAGGCTTTCTTCAACCACAGCTTTGAAATGCCATACAGCAGCCAGTACTTGAATCCAGTTTATTCTCCTATCCCAGACAAAAGACGAGTGAAGCATGAAAGTTTAGATGATCTTCAGGCTTCAACATATTTTGGCCCAACTACTATTCTTGGGCCCCAGGACACCAAAAAGTGGGTTGGAAAGCCAACCAAGCAAACTGCCTGGCCTGCTAAAAGCTGGAGTTTAAATACTGAGGAGGTACCTGACTTTGAACGATCATTTTTTAATAGGAAGCAATCTGAAGAGAAGCCGCGATACCAGAGTTCAAGCAACCCATCTCCAAACTTTCCTTCAGCAGACAGACATCAGTCCTACTTAAATGTGAAGGATCAGCAACCAATTATGCAGGCAAACTACGCTGTGAAGCCAAATGGGCACAAACCCAAGGAAATTCCTTCCATTCTAGATGTGGAGAAACATGAGCCAGTCAAAAAGTTTAAGGATAAAAGCATTAATTGTACTTCTGTTCAGATCTTAAGCATTGACAGGACCACGAGTGTTGGGACACAAACGGAGCAGCAAGTTCTGGACCACAAGAAATGCAAGGACTTGTGTGCGGCGGGCCAAGCCAAGTATGGAGAGCGGCACTCTCTTAAGCAGTCGGATGATGACTCTGAAATCGTGAGCGATGACATCAGTGACATTTTCCGGTTTTTGGATGACATGAGTATCAGTGGGTCGACGGGAGTGATGCAGTCTTCATGCTACAACAGCACCGGTTCCTTGTCTCAGGTGCATAAATCAGACTGTGAGAGCTCACCTGAGCACAATTTGACTAAAATCTCCAATGGGAATGCCTGTAACAAATTGGAAAAAGTGGTCCGGGCAGATATCAGTAACACAGATGATGAATTAAAAACAAGTGTCTGTAAATTAGTTTTGAGGATTGGTGAAATAGAGAAGAAACTGGAATCTCTCTCAGGCGTCCGAGAAGAAATCTCCCAAGTCTTAGGAAAATTAAGCAAGTTGGACCAAAAAATTCAGCAGCCAGAGAAGGTCAGCGTACAAATAGATCTCAATTCTTTGACAAGCGAGGCCGCGTCAGATGAGAGTAACTCCCCACAGATATTTCAGTGCCACAATACTCCTCACGGAGGCAAACTGGAGAATAATCCAGAATGGTGCTGTTCAGATGCCAGTGGAAGTAATAGCGAGAGTCTTCGAGTAAAAGCCTTAAAAAAAAGCTTATTTACTAGGAGATCATCAAGATCATTAACAGAGGAAAACAGTGCAACTGAATCCAAAATAGCAAGTATTTCAAACTCTCCTCGAGACTGGAGAGCTATTACTTACACCAACCAAGTTGGCATTACGGAAGAGCAGATGAAAGAGAGGGATGGAGGAGAAAATAAGGACTGGCACAGGAAATCTAAAGAGGTAATTTCAACTTTAACTCACATAATAAGCACTAAAAAATAATCTAGTTATGAATGTCTTCCATAGTCATCACAAGCCTCAGGATATGACAATACTTTGCCCTGCCATATTATGCCTGTCTTTATTGTTATCATAATTGAGTGATTTTGTACCTATATCTTCTTGCTTGGCAGCTGCAATATGGTCAAGCTGTTCCTTAGAAGCACTTTGCTCTTTTAGAAAGGGGGGGCGGGGGGGGTAATGTGAGTGAGATCTTTGGAAAATGATGGTGGTATTCATCATCAGTGGCGATATAATGAGGCCGGGTAATTAACTTGGTAAAAAGGGCATGAGGAAAATTGAAATTCTCTAGTGGTTGTTTTAGAAGGGATATTTTGAAATTGCATTGTGATGGCTTTTGTCAGAGAAGTATGTGCATATTAGAAGCCAACAAAATAGATTCATGGATTCAAATCCCTCAAGAAAAGAACCCTTGTACATGTACCACGAGACCCAAATTGCAGTTATATTCTCTGTATCTGACTTTCACGGTCATTTACATGAATCTTAAACCTCCTCTTGAGGAAATGAAGTAAAGCTGTGGTCTCATTTTGGTTGGTCAGAAAAACTCTGCCCATCCCTCCTAGTTGAAACTGTACATGGTGTGGACGGTTGTTTCATGGACAATGGAGAGGGCTGGTGGTCCTTCAGCTCCCTTGTCAATCAGGACCACGTGATGGCTGTGCCGTGTCTCCTTATGATGGAGGGTGAGGGCAGAGAAGGGTTGAGAAAGGAGGGGAAGAGGTCTAACAGAAACATGTGCAGTTGGGTGAGCAAGAAACTGTAAACCCTGGGTTGTTAGCAGGTTGTAGAAGGGGAAGAAGGTTACCCTTAGTAACCCCAAGCCTTGGCTTTTCAGTACATTGATCTGCCCAGGATGAAATGTTGACTTTGAAAGTCCCTTCCTCACTTCTCCAGTAGACGTGGCTGACGTTGGATTGGTACTATGGATGATGCGGTGTCAAGGGGGTGATATCTGGGGGCTTCCTGTGAGAATTCTTCATGTTAAGATTTGATCTGGAAACAGAAATCTGGAAGCCTGTATGGGGCTTCTAGCTTTTCCAGATCAGCTATGCTTTTCTGGGTGTCAGGGCCATTTTCAGAATAGTTTTATAACCGTAAACAGTACAAAACCTAAATTTCCTTTGCTGCATCAGCTTTGTGTTCAAGTTAGAGTGTGAGAAGAGGGTGGGCAAATGGATTAAGGCCATCCAAAACCTTTGTCCTAGCTGGTACTTTTCTTATCATGGCTTAAGCAATATCATACAGTGAGTCTGAAAGGAGTATCTCTGTCCTTTGTGTTTAACCCCCTCATAGTCCTGTTTCTTCTCTCAAATTCTTTTGAACCCTGTTGCAGGCAGACAGGCAATACGAAATCCCACAGCCACATAGACTCTCTAAACAACCCAAAGATGCTTTCTTGATTGAACAAGTCTTTAGTCCTCATCCCTACCCTGCATCACTCAAGTCACACATGAAAAGCAACCCACTCTACACAGACATGAGGTTGACAGAGCTGGCTGAAGTGAAACGCGCCCAGCCATCATGGACCATAGAGGAATACACAAGGAATTCGGGGGATAAAGGCAAGATTGCAGCATTGGACCTACAAGTGAGTCCCATTTGTTTGATCTGAATGCCTTGATTGCGAATGGATGTTGCCGGAATATGTGTTTAAGAAGGGATTTGAATAGCTCAGAAATGAGCTGTGCAGTGTGGAGCCTCTGACCTTGCTGGTGCCTATCCATCCTGGCCACGGACAAAGAAAAATTTGGATGTTTGATTGTTGAGTGGTGATTGCTGACAGGTTGGTGTTCCCAGCTTATTCTGCAATGGTGAGCTGTCTGCTAAGCCATCATGGTGCCTTAGGGGTAAAGGGGTGCAGAGATGCGCCCAACCCTAATTGCAGCAAGGCAGAGTGGTGCAGAAGGTGGCATTGCTGCTTTTTATTCTTTTGTTGTTCTGTCTGAGCCCCAGCTCGCTCCAGGCTTGGCAGCAGTTGGGGTGCACTGACCTACAGCTTGGGGCTTGTCATCACTGTGCTAACACGGCCCTGGGATCAGCAGTCTGTGCGGTGCAGCTGTGCTCAAGCAGGGAGTCTGCTTGTCTCCAGAGCTTTGTGGCAAGGAAAGTGGCATGCGAGAGCCTGAGACATGCTGCTCCACATCAGCTCTCGATGGCTCACTGCTGAGGTACCTCACCCAGCTCCAAACCCGTCAGACTAAGCCCTGGGAGAACATCAGGACACTGTGAGACAGACTTGGCTAGCCCAAGGAGAGCTGCTGTGCCTCAGGACCCCACGTTAGCTCCTTTGGAATTAAAACCATCACCCACACAGTGCTGTAGTGCGACACCCACGAGTGTTTGTGCAGGAATTTGCGCACAACAAATTCACCTGCTGGGTTGCTCATGCAAACTTCCCTGTCCTGGCCAGCCCCTGCTCCTTGCTGTGGCTCAAGTGCACTTGGAGAGGGACCAGGGACCAGGCTGCATGTTGCCTCAGCTGTCTACTGCTTTTTGGGTCTTAAAAGCTTTAGAGGGCTTACTAAATTCCTAACCCTGGCATTGCAGGCTCTATGCTAGAGTAGGGATTGGCTGAAAGAAGTTCCTCTGCAGCAGGCAGTCGCAAAGCATCCCTTACCTGCTGAGCGGAGGCAACAGGGGAGGTGATATTTGGGAGTGAAGCTCCCCTGGGAGAGGTACTCTCCATCTGCTCCTTGTAGGGCCGTCTCCTTCCCTGTAAGCAGCTCTGTGTGACTGTGAGCAAACCAGAGAAATCGGCTTATTGCCGTAATTTATCTTTAGGATAAAGGTGATAAAACTTTACTGGTTTGATTCTCTCCCTCCAAAAGGACTGTCAGAATTGCATCTACTCCGCAAAGCCCATGTCTAGACTTTCTAATAGAGCTTACTGACAAACTTAAAAAATAGACACAGACTGATGAGTGGTTTTTTTTTTTTTTCCCAGTGATTAAGTTTATTAGAACTGAAAGTAAATACATTATACTTTAATGAACATTCCTTCGTCTGGCAATGAAATGGGAAAGGAAGCTGATTAACAGTAATGGGCCTTTTTAATAATGCATCTTCCTTCTGAAGTAGTTAAAAGGTCAATACCAAGGCAGAGAAGTCCAAAACTGTAATTTTCTTGTAGCACAGCTATCTTTGGGGTTTTTTACCTTTGTTTATTTAAAATTTCTCCTGGCACTTGACAGAGTCTGCTGGGTTTTCCTTCAAAAAAAGAAACTGCAGAACTAGTCAGGCCAAGGTTTGTCCCAGGTGTAGGGTCTGTGTGGGATCTCATCACTTTGCTCTGTGTGCGATGATCCACTGGGACGAAACACTGTCAGGCTGTTTTCTGGTGCCTTTAGAGATTGCTGATTTTTTTTCGGAAGGCTGGAATAGGTCATTCAGAGCCTGAGTGGTACAATTTCAGACTCGGCGGATTGTCTCTGTTTCAGCACACTGGCACCATCATAGAGATCTCCATTAAATGGTCATAAAACCATTGCTCAGTTTTAATTGTTTATTTCTGAGGTAGCTATAAAATCACTTCTTGTAGCAGTTCTGTTCATAAAGCAAACGCTGCTTTAAGGCAAAGCAAGGTTTCAGCCAGTAGCTCATGGCCACAAAATTGGAATTAGCCAATTAAAGGCTTACCCAAATCCTTCTCAAGTCAGCTGGAGTTTCTGTGTGCGGAGTCCAACGAGCTTTGGATTCAGTTTGTTACGAGCCCAGAAATGATGTGTGTTAGGGTATTCTCACTGGAACATTTTTATGTGGAATCTTTTTCATTTTTTAAAGAAAATGGCCTTTTGGAGCCCCAGACACAGGAGGCAGCTTCGAGGAATAGCTGTCATTTTTCAAAATGTTTTTTCTCTGCTTTATTCAGTTTTGCTGGCAAATGCAATATAATGCCTACTGTTCAAGTTTCCCCCATTTCCCCCCATTTTCCCTAACAGAAAGGATGAAGGGAAAAAAACAAGCAAGGTGGAAATGCAAAGCTTGAAGAGCTCAAATTCTAAGTAATAAAAACTTAGAGATAAAAAAAAAGAAAACATTCAAATGGAGATGCTGATAAAGTTCCCCAGGTTACCTTTAAGTTTCTGACCAATTCAGATTTCCTTCTTTTTTTTTTTTTTTTTTTTTTGTGGTTACCTGTGTGGAATAGGAGGGCAAAGTCTTTAATTTCTTAAGCATACTCTTAAAATCACCTAAAACCTGGAGAGAGTCAGACATTGGCAATGAGCAGAGTATTGCCTCCTGTGGAAATACAGATTGTGCCATAGGGGCTAAATGATCTCAGCTGTGGAGATGGTCCAGAGTCCAGTTCCCCTTCTCCTTCTGCCCCTAAAACGGAGACAACGTCTGCATCCAGGTCATTTTTCAGAAGATGGAGCTGGAAGGAGAGCTAGAAGCTGAGAGTCACCTTGTCCTGGGTGATTTCATGGAAACCCACTTGCAGCTCGGATCCATGGGATGCCCGGTGCCTGCAGCCTGCGGTTGTGTCCCCACGCTGGAACCGAGGGCCGGTGTCCCCAGGCATTGCCGTTCCGGAGGGGACCTGCAAACGGCCTGTCCGGAGGGACTGGGTGCTGGATGGGGCTGGGCAATCGCGCCCTGTAAGTTATGGTAACAAAATTAGGCTTAGCTTAATGAAATGTAGTGCGTGAGGAGTGTATGTCCCATCAGCTGGGCTTTAATAATTTAAAAAGCAGTAACAAACTGGTAGTTGCTGACATCTCTGCTGTCTAGCAGATTAAAGAGATTTTATTTAAATGCCATCCAAGATGATGAAGTTTCTGGCAAATCATAGGTACGTGAGGGATTTTGCAGCAAAATTATACTGTTGCAGGAGTTTATTTTTTGCAGTATTTTGTTGCCACGTTCCTCGGCCTTATGGAACTGGGACCAGGAGTTGAAGGGATGTGAGAAGCTACAATAATCCACTTTATCCTGACAGCAGTCCCAGCAGTTGGGAGGCCTTCAGGCACATCTGCTGTATTTATTTATTTTATTAATGACAGATCACAGACAATTAACAACTATTTTCTTCTAATTTTTAGACTCAAGAATCTTTAAATCCAAACAACTTAGAGTACTGGATGGAAGACATTTATACTCCTGGCTATGATTCCTTATTAAAACGCAAAGAAGCCGAGTTCAGAAGAGCAAAGGTTTGCAAGATAGCTGCCCTGATAGCAGCGGCAGCTTGTACGGTCATTCTGGTCATCGTAGTTCCCATTTGTACGATGAAATCCTGAACCTGCGGACCGACCCGTGACTCCCCGCCATGTGTCTCTCGGAGAGCTCGTGCTGCATTGCAAACATCTGATGGCAAAACTGGAAGGAATTTGCTAAGGAGGAATGTTCTGAGGATATCCTGGTGCAAAATGCTGTAAACATAGGCAAAACACAAAACAAGAGAAACTTTTTTTTTTTAAAAGTATTATTTTAAATAACAGACTGCGTGGCGGAGTTAATGGGAACTTGGTTCAATTTTTATGCATTTTTAAAAGTGCAATATTTTTTTTTTTCCTAAAGAAACAATATAATGTTTTACAGAATCAGAGACTGACGAGAATCCAGGCAAAAGAGGGAGGTTGTCTGAGCTATGTTGTGTGTAACGGAGGTATGGGTACGTGGAGGTAGCACTGTATAGAAGGGAATGTTCTATATGCATTACATCAGGGAGCTAGGGAAGTCTTAAAGCTCTCTACAATGTAGAAAACTCTGAATGTATTGTATTTATTTTATAGTATTTATGTATTTCATGATCATTTGATTGAAAGCAGACCGTGTAGCCATGAACAGAGTTCATTCCTGTGTTCAGATTAAAAAGGGCTCATTGTATTTGGTCTTGCCCTAAGACCCACTGAGTACTTAGATAAGTGCAATGTGCTGCAGACCAAAAAGATTATGTTTTAAAGCAATCACAAGAGGTTTTTAGTTGCTTCTGTTGAATAACATTTGCATAGAGCTGCCAAACTTGCCTTGCCAGAAGGGTTTTCTTTACCTCTGCAGACAGTGAAATTGTCTCAGTTTCACTCCTGCCAGCAAGCAAAGCTGGCAAATCAAAGCAACGCTCTGTTGAAGTTCTTGGAAATGTAATCTGAACAGTTATAATTTTTTTTCACAAAGTCTTTGTGCCTTTTTTTAGACTGTAGATTAAATAGAACTGTTTAATTTTGCTATTTTAAGCCCATAACATAAATCACAGCATAATGGGTACTAATGGAGGTTCTTTTCCCGCAAGCCTTCTATACAGTTCAGAGTGCTCCTCAAACAGCAGGGCTGGTGGTTACTGAGCACTTATATCAAGGGCACAGTTTTTCAGCACTAATGGCAACTTGCTGTTAATGCGATGCATTCGGCACGGGGAGATCTTTTGCTTCCCTCTTGCTAATGTGCTTAAGAATGATGGTTGACTCTACCGGACAGCAAGCAGTCTGTATCCCATACGGAATGTCCATTCGAAGCTTTATCCCAAATGCAAGTAGCAGGTTCAAAGGAATCCTTAAGCTATGAGAGAAATTACCTGCCATGGTTAGTGAAAGCAAACACCCAGACAGTATTACTCTTCTGTCAAGTATAGAGGAAAAAAAAAAGTTTAAAAAAAAAAATTCTGGAAATCATGTGATCTTGCTGGTGTTCTAAGGGAAAAGAGATTCTTTTAGTGAATGCTCTTTCTGTAGGGTAGTTTGGTTTCTTCAGAAGCAGCCTCCCTACACGATGACACAGCAGCTAGAAGAGCATCGGATGCTTGCTCCTCTGGCTCCGGGATGTGCCACACCGCTGTTTGTTTCTGGTTTAAAAAAAGTAGTGAGGAGAGGTGTGTGGGAGGCAAAGGCTTTGTTGTGACTTTAGATGTGTGTCAGTTCTTCCCTGCAGCTGGAGAGCTGTTCATGAGCTGCTTGTGTGCTGTGTTTTATTTAGGGACAGGTGATCCCTGAGACAGTTGATCGATCAGGAAAACAAGTGTAAGCACAGGGCTGGGTGTCCCATCAGCGGATACAGAACAAGGATAAGCCCCTAGACCGAAATCTGCACCTGCCTGGCCTGGATCCTGACCCAAATTCTGTAGCTTTGGCCCATTCCTAATACCGAGATTGTTTCTCTTTCCTCCCAGATGCTGCAGGATGGAGTCACAGAAGGGAGGGAGCAACTCACACTGTCTATTTTAGGCTGCCTTTGGTTATGGTGTGATTCAGAGCACCTGAGTTTAGGAGTTGAGGATCCACACGTAGTAAATATAGACAGGTAGAGAAACCTCAGGGGACGACTTGGAGCCGCCAGCAAGATGTCTAATATTAGACTTGTGAATACGCTTCAGAGGGCACTGCTCTGCAGTTTGCTTTATGCACAATTTAGGTGGATTGTATATGTAAAAAAAAAAAAATCTATTCCTGGTTCCAGGTAATGTCAGAAAGGCCTTTAACACTGCTCTTCATCCTGGTGATAGCAAGCACCAGGCTCTGTTGGCAAGTGTGGTGGCACAGTCCCCCATCTGCCGGGGACCAACGAGTCCCTCAGAGGGGCAGGATGGGTGTGGGACAGACACTGCGCAGACCCCTTGCCTTTGCCAGCATCCCCTCTGCTAGCACAAGCAGTCTGGCCCTGCTGCACCCCAGCCCAAATCCCACAGTGCTTCCTCCGTTGCATCTCAGGAATCTGATTTTAGAAAATATCTGAATATCTAAGTGGAGATGCAAGGAGGGTGCAGGAGGTGTTACTGATCACAGGGGTGGCTGGAGCTGTGCTTGCACTGATGTATTACAGGAGATTTAAGGACCTCTGTTTTGTCTGTGCGGGGGTTTTTTGTTTTTTTGGTTTTTTTTTTTCATGCAAGAATTATTCAGCTCACACCAGATGAGTCTTTGCTTTAGAGATGCCCCAAATCCTAGGAAAGGTTTGGGAGGTCATGGAGCTGTGGGTGACATAGAGCTGGCCCAACCCAAGCACTCAACATCCCAAGCATCTGTGCTGCTCCTAATTTATCAAGGTGCTTTCACCCACCCTCCCTTTGCACAAGCAGCCAGTGGCATCCGTCTCCATCAGGGCGGGTGGAGATCATGGTCCTGGCAGATCCCTCTCCATTTGGGGCTTCATTCAGCTCCCGCAACCCCTGGGAGCATCTCCACAGTGCCAGGAGCCTGAGGGGAGCAGGGAAAGCAGAGCCTGGCTCCCTGCCTCCCCGCTCTGCAAATACCCCCGGGAGCCGCAGCCTCGCCATCTCCCCTGCTCCCCGGCACTGCTGGGATGTGCATCCCTACCCATTCCTGGTGGGTTTTACACCTGGTCATTTACAGTGGGTGAGGAGATGGAGCGGGGGGATGCTGCTGCTGAAGGAGAGCGGCCTGGGAAGGAAGGGCCCTGCATATCTGCCCAGTGTGTGCAAGCTGGGTGAAATCCTGACAATATTAACCTGCAAGAATATTGTGATCAACCTTGTGAACCAGTTATCGGCTAGTATATACTGTATACTATATGATAGACTTTTGTATAAAAAAAAAATTAAACAAATTAAAGCTATAGGTACATTGTAACCCTTGGTGTGATTGAAAAAAGTGTCCTAGATTGTATAACTTAATTAAAATAATGATGAGCATATTGAACTGTTTTTCGTATTTATGCCTTATAAACTTGATATATTACACATGAGAAATGAAACTGCAAGAATTATAAAAAAGATACTCCATTCTGGGGACAAGTTCCATTTGCTTTTCCTAAAACAAGAGTGCTGCTTGAAATCAGCTCAATAAATCGTCTGGAGAAGAGCAAGAGCAGGATCTGTCCCCAGATGACTTTTTAGGAATTTTTTTTTTTTTTTTTTTAACGGGCTTTGGTTAATGTACTATGTAATAATTTTATTTTATAAAGTTACTGTACAATGTTGCCTTTTGGTTCAATTAAATATAATGCCAAATAAACTTTAAAATTACAGTGTCCTAAGTTTTAATGAAACAGTTAAAATAATTTATTACTCCATTGCTTTTCCTCTTTTTTTTTTTTTTCCAGGGACATCAAGATAGCCACGGGACGCGAGTTCTCAGTGTTAGATAACTAAGCAGCCTATCTAGTTCTTGGTGGAATTGCTAATGGATTTCTCACTTGTGAAATAATAAGATGGCAGAAGATAATGAAAAATGAGTTTGTTGGGTTTTGTTTTTTTTTAAAGCTGCTTTGTATCACATTGTCTGGGCTTCTGAGAGATTAGCTCTTGACACTAATCATAGTATTTAATTTTATAGGTTAGTTCATGACTGAGTTTTGCCGTATCAACTGTTTTAACAGGGTCATGACTAATATTTTGATGTGTATTTCACTTACATGTTCATGCAACCACTGTCCCTTTTAAGTCAGTGCTGTAGATAACTACTTATGGTCACCTATCAACAGGCAATCTGTTTTCTTAGGGTCTCTGCGTGAACTTAATTTGCTGCTTTTGACTTGTTAACTGCAAAACCAGGTTGTCTTAGAATTCCAGGTATTGAAACAGAGCGGAGCCTGCCACTGAAAGTAATCCCGCATCAGAGGCTGCAAAGGGCAGCTGTAGAAAAGAGGAAATAGATAAATAATGAACAGTGACATGAAAATGTAGTAACGTAATATCTTGATTTCCTCATCTCTACTGCATAAGCACCTTTAATGCATTGCTTTAGCTGGTCCTGGTTGGGATGGGGACTGCTGAGTGCTCCCTGCGGAGCCAGGCCACCAGCTCGACCCTTGGGTGCTCAAGTACCATGGGTCAGGCTGCAAACCATCAGCGGTCCCCTTGGGAGGGAATGTGATTCACAACTTAGCACTGGTTTCATTTTTTTGGAGATGGTAACATGGATTTGCATCAGTTTGAGTTTTTTCTCTTATACTCATCAAGTCCAGAAGCTTTAGAAGCAAAAGTGCCCTCTGGATTTTTATCTTACAGTGTGAATCTAGGAACAGGAACTTTCATAAAAATGCTAAGTGCGACCAGACTTGTGCCAAAAAATCCTCAGCGCCCTGGCACAGCATTCCTCAGCCAAGAAGCTGGATATGTAGGATATACAGACCTCATCTGGGTCATTGCTGTGCTGAAAGAAGATGGGGCAACTGCCAGGTTTCTACAGTAGCTGCTGGATAGTCACTGACTCTCAAGGTAGAAGAAAGTTCCTACATGCAGTGCAGTATTGGTGACGAAGATGTAGCCCCACGTTCTTGGTGCTTCTTTGAATGTCTCTCTCACAGCAATCGATTGTACTGGTTGAATACCTTCTTTATTTCCGATATAGCTTTGATGAATGGCTCTGCCTGATGCACAAAGGAGTCACAAGCAAAATATTGGATTTTGGGACCGTATTCTGCCCTGTGAGGTGCTCCTGAAACTCCATCCCATTGAATCTGCACGTGGAAGACGAGAAAATAGCTTGTAGCCTGCCCCCAGCAGCGTAGTCCTTTTGAAAGGAAAGGTCAGTTGTGTTGGTGTGCACTTTGGAAAAAGGCAAGCACCTCTGGGAGTAATTGTGAAGATGAGATACTTTCTTTCACCTTATTTTTTCTGTGTTATCTTTTCAGGAAAGAGGACTATATCTTGTGAAGTGCTGCTCTGCTAGTAGTTCCGCAGCAAACTTTGTTTCTTCGGATGATTTCTGAGACCATGGACCACTTGATCTCTTGCAGGCTGTCGCATCAGTCTTCACAGTTCACTTAGAAATCGGAGAAAGATTTTCAAAAAAGGAAGAAGTGGGCCATCAGCAGCCAAACTTCTTCCGTAAGTAAGTTCTGTTTGGTTTTATTTATTCTCTGCAATATAGCACAAACTATGTGTAGGAAAGCCACAGAGCTCTTCCAAAAGCAACGGTACATCTAACCCTTCCCAAGAGTAATGGACTGAGATTTTCAAGGAGGACTAGCTAATGGTCCTGGAGGAGTCCAGCACAAGAGAGCAACTATCCTTGTCCTGTGCATGGTACCACTGGGCATCGCTGGTCCTGGTGGACCAGCAGTGGATGTGATGAAGAGATGTGCAAAGTTCTTTGCTGGACCAAGGAAGTTGTCCACAAGACTTAATACAGTGTAGCGTTGAGGAAACGATGGGTGTCTGGAGACACGGTTGCTGCTGAGGCTAGAGGCTTTTAGAATTGAAGAGATAAGTATCAGCATTACCCATCCCCAATCCTGCTTCTCCCCATCCTCCTGCACCTTGGATCTGTGGATTTTGGGATATTCCTCTGAGGCACTGAGCAGGTCTCTGGACATACACTGCAGGCTCAGATCTTACCTTTTCTCAAAGTTAAACAGATTTCCTCACTAAACAGACAGAGAGAATTTTCTGCCAGACATTGATGCTTTGGCCTCAGCTAAAAAATCCCACGACGTCTGAGATTTGCTTGTCCCACTGGTGGGGTTGACAGCACCGATGCCCACAAAGTAATGAGACCACCCTGGAAATGGCAGGGTTACGAAGGTGACTTCTATTTACTTCTGTGTTGGGCTTTGTGGAAATTGCATTTGCAGGCCAGTCTTTGCAGCCAGAGGGTTGAAAACTGATTTCATTTATTAAAGATGAAAATAAATCAGTGAACTCCTCAGGTAAGAAAATGCAGTTCTGCTTGCTAGTGCTTTAAGAGAAATGTGAAATCCTGCTGTTTACAACAAAATTGCTCTGTTTGCCATGCTTATTTTGAGCCTGTACGCAGTGTGCTGTCTGCATGTTGTCCCCCAGCCCGTGGTGGGACTCCAGCCCACGTCCGCAACAGCGGGTGTCCCCCTTGGAAGGGGGGAAAAGAGGGAATTACACATGGTAGAACAGCCCTACCTGGGAGAGGGACTAGAGTAATGCTAATTATTCTGCCTGGCCCTGGAAATGATGGGGAGTCTGGTCCCTTTGCTGTAAACTCTGCTTTAGTGGCAGATGAATCTCTGCTTGTATTGAAAAATCCTCCTGATCTGCCATCCTGCGGGGCTGACGCACTTACTGCAATAAAACAAATCTGTGTTGTGCTGCGTGATTTTCCCCATGTAATGGTGGGGGGAGAGGGGAGGACCAAGGAGCCCGAGTCATTTGTCTTCTTCCCTTGTCTTGGTAATGAAATATTGCTGTTGAACTTTACCCTGCTTTTCCTGTTACTAATTTTTTTTTTTCAGTGGTTACCTTTTAAGAGGCTTGTAAAATTGCATTACTAAAATTTATGACTGTGTAGCAAATGTGTGCACATGCATTAATTCTGTTCAAGGCCAACGTCTTGTAGCTGCAAAATTAATGTTACGGTGCAGTTTCTAGGATGCCTAATGGCTGTTCAATAAAGCAATGCTCACGCTTTGCTCACCTGATGGCACTTAATTCCTTCAAACAGCCCTGCCTTAAAGGGTTTGCCAGGTAACCGTTGAAAAAGGGTACACGCACAACGTGTGGGTATATATTTTTATACACCTTTTTTTCGTGTTTGTAGCCTTTTTACTAATTGAAGAAGAGTTGCTAACCTGGTAGTCCAGGTTGAAGACAGACATAACTTAAAGCAAATACCCGATGATGAGGGCTTGCTTGTATTCTGGTTGGAGAGAAGAGGTTGGAGGAACATTTTTAGGGTGCTGAGGCAGGAATTCTGATGGTGTCTGACAGTGCTTGTTTTCTTCCTTAAGGCTTCATCCAGAAGAAAACTGGGTGCTCATGGTTTGTACCGTAGCCCAGTGTTTAGGATATGGTGTGTGCAAGATCATTGCTGTTAGAACTGAAAGCCTGGTCATTTGGTACTCAGAAAGTATGAAGTACTGAGCAACTGGGATATACTGGAGCTCCAGGACAGGTGAATGTCTGGTGGTTAAGTCCAAGTTATGCTATGCATGAGCCCTCTGGTCCCACAAAGTGGGCTCCAACCACAACGGATGCTCAAGCTCGCCTCAAGTTGTCACTGGGCAAAGAGGTCAGCAGCATTAGCCTGCAAAGATCTGATGGCAGACAAAAAATATACTTTTACATATTGAAGCATCTGCGCTATCTTAGTATCTAGGAGCAAGAGCCTTTTGGAGGGGCAGCTATTTTTTTTTTTTCCTCTCTGCTGGAAGACATGAGCTGACAAAAGTAGAAAATCCCTAGGATGGAGAAACCTGTGCAGGGGAAAGATAATCTCATGTGAAAGCTCTCAAGGCCGTACCATATGTCTTCTGTGTTTTGGGACCAGGCACTTGATCTCTGGGGGCTTTAGCTTTGTGCCAGTTATTCACCATTTGTCTCTTCAGGCTCCTTCTTGGAAGAAAGCTTTTTCCTTGCTGTGTGGTCGTGATGTGCCCAGAAAAAGAGGGGCCAGACACGGGCTGAGAGGTCTTATGAGCATCATCTTGATGCTTATAACGGCATTACCAGTATCATGAATAGTTACAGACAGATCAGTCATCAAATTTGTAACTGCGGCGGTAATCAGCAATACAACACCTGGGAGGTATTTGGCTCAGCTTGTCACAGTGTTTTGGTGTTACGAGAATGATGAATGTCACTGGGAAAGCTTTTTAGGGAGGATAAGAGGATAGAGAAATGCAGAGGGAGCGCGACGCTCTGCTGGGATCGCAGCGTGAGGAGAGCGGGATCAGTGCTGCAGGAGATGGGCAGACAGAGAGCATCTGCCCTGGGCCACCAGCGGGAACGAGAAATTCTTGGACCAGTTATCAAGGATTTGGGAAACTCCAGGATACTGTACTCGTGGGGGATTTTTACTACCCAGACATATGCTGGGTAACAAATGCGGCTAATCACAGTGATAATGCACAACCCTGCTTCACTATAAATTCCCTCCCAGATGTTTAGAATTGTATTTACAGTAGGAAGTGAGGGATTATTCATGAATCAAGGTTTCTGGTGCAGAGTCAGCCATATATTGTGGAAAATAACATATGACATCTGAACAGAATTCCTCTGAAAGCAGGGCTGTAATTCAGGTATTTTAAGCCAAAAATGTTGCTGTAATTACCAATTGCTTTTAGACGCACCAGTTGAACTCCTCATTTCTCCGTAACCTTTGTTGACTTTGGAGCATGTGTTCACAAACGGAGTTGATGAAGAATTATCTGCCAGATGAAACATGCCTCCTCAAATTCAATTCTGTTGCTGGGGAGGTTGAAAAGGGATAAGAAAAGAATAAAGGAACCATGATAATGTCTGTTTAGCTCACTGGTAGCACACAAAAGGATGTTGTTTTATTGATATACTTCTGTAGCCTGTCTTCAGTTGCAAGCAATAATTTTGCCATCTAACTCACTGTGGACCCAGAGGAGCACTGTGAGCTCAAATATATCCAATTTTGAGGTGGGAAGGAGGTGTCCCAGCTGCCAGGGCTCAGAGCTGAGCACGGTTAGTTACCGATGAGTTATGGTGCCTTTTCCCCCCGTTCAGCAGTTCCCTGCTCCCTGGTTGTGCTTGCCCCTGTGCTGCCTCATCGTCAGTATGGGTTTATTTCGGCAAAGATGCCATCTGCTGAGAGCTGGCTTCGGCCACTCAGGGCCCAGGGATTTGCATAATGGCATTACTGCTTATTCCTCAATTACAATCTTTGAATATGCAGATCTGTCCGTGCTGGTTACTGTAATCCCCCTGTCCTGTCTGGTCCCCAGATGGAGACATCTTTGAGCTATTTGCTGGCAACAAGGGTTTTCTCATTTCAAGCTGTGGGTGAAGGCAAAACCCCCTTGAACAGCTACCTGAAATAGAGGGCAAAAGGCAAAGAGAGAGGGCTGTGAAATTCAGAAGAAGTGAATATCATTTTTTTACAAGAGCTTGAATGCCTTGTTCCGTGTTGTTGGCCTTGCAGGAGCTCATGCTCATGCTGCTGGTGAGAGATGGGTGGTCAGATGGCTCCATCCCACCCACTGCAGTAGGGTTTTGCCATTGTAGTAACTGTCCCCCACTTCTGTCTGCCCTGGCTGCTTCCTGCTTGAAATCTGGTTTCAAAGAGAAATAGCTGAGATAACAACCAATGATTTTGAAGAAAGCTGTCCGTCTGCTGCTCTCGATGGTCCACCTGTTCTGGTGGAGCTGGGTCAGTGTAAGGCAGGAGATGAGTTCAGCAGAGGACTTGCTTGCCTGGGTGGAGGGATGGGGAAACCTCAGCCACCCGTGTGTGGGGAGCCCCGGGTCACCTGTCCCGGCTTGGTTGTTACTTTGGACTAAAGCAGAGTTGGTGAACTGCTGAGTATTTTAACATGTGCTGAGCTGTATAACTGTGTCTAGAGCAGGAGCTCTTCTTAATGAAACATTAATTGGTTAACCTTTCCCACTTCTACTTCCAACATTTTTCTAATACTGTCTTCAGTATTACTTATTATTTTTCCCCTGTGTCTTATATATATAAAGAGGGAGAACAACTGCTTTATTTAATTTTTCTGGAAGAAATAGGTAAAACAGGTAAATTGATGCCTTTCAAATGCCCAGGGTGAAATCCTAGTGCCATTGAAGTCCAACTTCCCAGGACTTCTGAAGAGGCAGTATGTCACCAGAAGACCCTGCGGGGCACCTGCGCTCTGCGTCCCGGGGACTCGTATTCGGTCGGCAGAGACTGCCGTCAGATCCAGCTGCCAATCGTTGTACTATTTCCTTACAGCTTCCGCCCTCCCTGCTAACACTGCTCTCATGGCACCCGCGATCTTCTTCCCTCAGCCAAGGACTTGCTAGCTCCATCTGCACAGGCAGCGTTTGTTGAGAGAAACAGCTATTTTGCATCTGAGTTGATAATGATGCTGTGGGATTGTCACTGCAGCACAGGTCAAAATGTCCAGGGAGGGGGGTATCGAGATGCATTTGAAAGGAACACTTTTGCGTATGAATGGGAACATGTTCCATGCCATTATGTGTTAATGGATATGATTTATTTCAGAAAAAAAAAAAAGAGAAGAAAACCCAGGCAAATATAGAACCAGTGGTTTACAGGAAACAGCACTGTTTGGAATATAAATACAGACAAGCAGCATATTTGTTGCTGATGGTGCTATGTTCCCTGGGATAATAAAGCCATTTTGTAACTGTTTGTCTGTGTCTTGAGCTTGCACACATTTTGTCTCAAAGTTTTTAATTTCTAATGAGGTTTCCTGTCCTGAGTATTTTTCTCAGACCAGCAAAAATGGTTTGACATCCATTTGTAAAAGGCTTCATTGTAATGTATTAGTATGTTCTGTCCCCACATATTTTTTTTTCCATTCTCAGGATCTCCCTCCATACTCCTTTATCAGCCAGAGATGGTGGAAGATACCTGCGAATAAAGATCTGTGTTGTATCAAAGCCCGCTACTGAAAATGTCCTGAGCGTTCCTGACCTCTGCTCTCATGCCACAGCTGGCAAAAGCTCCTTTCCTGGAAGATTAGGATGAACTGAAACACTTAAAAAGCAGTTGTTCTTCACATGTTTTTGATCCTTTAAGTGACTAATATTTTACCTTCACTGCAGGCATTTCTGCTGAATCATGAACGTAATGAAAAAAATAACCAGAGAATGAAATTTTCATCTTATTTTGTGATAAACTAGTACACAGGAATTGTTTTTCACTATGTACAAATGAACTGTATCTTTTTTGGTGAATTGTAATCATGGAAGGGAAATAACATCCCTGAAGAGCTATATTTAGGGCGAGTAAAGGACGGTGTATTATTTTATCATCGTGTATCTCTAATCTGGAAGAATTCCTCTATAAACCTTTAGGAATAAGAGAGTAACCTAGTGCCAAGTTTTATTCAGTGTTTGGCTTGTCTGCTGAGACCGATGGGAAGAGATGAGTTTATTATGTTGGTATTTGCAGGAAGCTGAGGTGATATTGCCAAGACTCTTGAAGCTTATAAAGTGGCAAGGCTACAGGAGCCAACTCTTTGTCTCAGGAATGGTGCTGATAAAATCTGACCACTCAGAAACACTGCGAAGAAGGGACACACTCCCATTTTGTGCTATGGAGCAACATGCCAATGTGAAGCCAGTCCAGTAAAGGACAGGACTTGATAGATGTCACCTCATAGCCAGAGTCCCACCTTTCATGTTCTCTTGGCCCAGCCTCCTTGTAGAAAAAAATTGTTGTCACTGTAAGACTTGAAATACTTCAGTCAAGAGAGAGATTTCCCAACATGTTATCAGTCTATGAAGCTGTCCAGCCTTCCTGTCCTGATTTTTGTTTTATTCAAGTTTCCCCCAATAATACTGGGTTATCTTTTCTACTCCTGTCAGTTTGCCATAGGTTGTACGTGGTGGAAGAGAATAAAATTCTTCAAGAATAAGTTCTGCTGCAATGATCTATTTCACTTAAATGTGTGATCAGATGAAAATGCAGCTTCTGAAGAACAGTTTGGAACAAGGGCAAAATCTGGCAACTTGTTAGATGCCTTCCGTGACTGTAGTCTTACCAAAGACTTTGATCACAGCTTCCTTCATCTCTTTTCATGTTGCTTACAAAGTTACTCAGTGTAAAAATGTAGTGTATGATTTACTTCAACCAAGGAAAGACAAACTCATTCTGAAGGTGGGAGATGGTCCGTCTCTGGGCTTGAGTTGTATGTAGATCTTGAACAATTTTGGAGCAGTTCTGTAGAGGATGTGCCAAGTGACTGACAGCAGGAAACTGTCCCAGTGACCACAGCAGAGAACATCGTTGTGCTAGTTATCAACTATAATGAAATGGAAAGGTGACCTTCTGCAGTCAGGTTTCATTATTTCAGAACTGGAGATGAGCTGTCCCCAGTTGGGGACAGTGGGTATCTCTGCATTAACCCTCCCACTAGCCCTGTTTGCACACCAACATTTTGAGCCATCTGGAAGCTCTTTTGGGCCAGGAGCAGGACAGTCTTCTCCAGGGGAGCTGTGGTGGTTACTGAAGGAATTCAGCCTTTATTTAGTCCATCAGGGACAGTTCCCACCACTACTGAACTGCAGGTGCTGTTCAGTTGCCGTTCTGCGGCTGCCGTGCTACACTGCAGTACTTCAGGAGGAAAAGCGGAGAATGACTTTTCCATCTGAAGCCATCTGAGGGGATTCAGCCAGACAGCGTGTAATTACCCTAGCTGGAGCCGGGCCAAGGGAGAGGATCTGTGGCTCCCCATCTGCAGGCTTATTTTCAGCACTTCAAATGAGAGATTGCACAGAACACGTCAAAATTAATGAAACAAACTTGGTTTCTGCCTGGACATCTCTTCCATCGCGCCCACACCAGGCACAAATCACTCACCAGTGTGGTTTACCCTGGGCTGCCCTTCAAAGGCTGAGCTTAGAGCCCAAATGAAAGAGCAGCTGGAGGCAAGGAGCCTTTCCTGTTCATTCAGGTGAGTTGTGAACTGGGTAATGAAAATGCTATTGTTTTCCAACATGGGAAAAATAGGTCATTCAGGTAAATAAATTCTGGCTGTGGCTCTTCCTTTTACAACAGAAACCGTGGCCCTAATCCAGTAAAGCACTTTAGTATGTGCTTAACTGGAAATTTGTGAGTGGTCCTGCTGATCGCAAGGGATCAGCTCTTGTGCTTGAAGTTAAATATGAGGAGTGGGAGCTGGCAGGTGGGTGGATGAGCGACGCGATTGCCCAGGGGCTCTGCCTTATTATCTACGATTATATGGGCTTAGCGTTCGGCTGGATCCGGGCCCATTTGAACAAAGGAGCGGGATTAGCAGGCGTGCAAACAGGGAGCAAAGCCAGAGGGTTCCAGCAGTGTCGAGCCCAACTTTGTTACACTGACAGAATGTATAAAAGTGAATGAAAAGGCTGTATGATTGCTGTTGCCATCCTGTTAATTAGGCTGAACTCATGCTTCATTAGTGCTACAATATGCTTCCATCTTAACAAAGCCCTGTTGGGTGTATGGAGCCACTTTACTATTAGTGAAATGAAGCCTTATCAGAAAGCCCTGTAATTCATTTCGTAAGACAAGTCATGACATATGTCATGTTGAAACGACACTGAAGAGACCAATTACTTGCTTAACACTTGCTTGTCCTAATGAACAGGAAAAGATGTTTTCAAAACTAAGTTAGTTATTGCATTGGGAGCTCTTCTGACCTCATGCCCAATTACATTGCCTAGTCCTTTAGCAGTGTTTCAAGTAGTTCCTAAATAATGCAAATTGAACTGAGCTGCTTTTGCTCTTGCACATTCTCTCAGTGGCATTGTGAAAATACTGTCAAGCATTAAAATCCCTCTTTCTTGCCATCATTGTGGGGAGGAGAGTTTTGCGTATCGCCAGTATGATATCCCTGCAGCAGGAATGCAGCAAAAGCACTGGCACAACCCACATTCCCACGTTCGCTGCTTGCAGCAATACAAAGCAGCACTGATTAAGCAGCAGAGTGAAAACTTGACACAGAAGCAAGACACGACGTGTAGTGGCTCATTCAGTGTCCCCAAGAAAACACTGCACTCTCCCGACGCTGCCGTGTCGTGGGCAGCGTGTTATTTGTTGTGTGTGAGTGTAGTAGTGTGACAGATGCTGAGCTGGCAGTGATTTTCCAATGGACTCACGGTGCAGGGAAGGGAGTTTGGATTAAATCAGAGCACAGCTCTACGTTGGCCTCAACTGGAGAGCTGACTGAAGTCAGTCCTGCCCTACCAGACATCCCCACTTTCTCAGCGATGCTGATGGGTTTCTGTGGCTGCCTTCAAAACCTGATTTCTGCAGATTAGAATGTGTTAGACTAACACACAAAAAAAAAATCCCAAAGAATTTTTGCTGACCTTGGTTGTTTGACCCATCCATCTAGTGTAGCATACAGCGGCTCTCTACATGCGGTCGGCACCGTGAGAGTAATTGGTCGTGGGTGGGGAGAGAAAGAGCAAATAGATGCGAAAGTGGATGGAGGGAGGAGTGACTTTAACTGATCTATCACCAAAGGTGTAAGAATTAATTGTGTTCACAAATTTGGAATTTGAGGCAGAATAACTTCCTAACCTGTATAACTAGTTGCTAGTGACTGTTAGGGGTGTGGGGGCAGGTTGTGTTTGGTGCTCCAGTGATTGTCTCCTGTAATGACTTTCTTCTACAGGCTGAAGTCAAATGGCAAATGTTGGTTTCATTTCAGTACAACAGGACAAATGGCGTGGTGCTCCCCCATCTTCCCGAGGTCCTTGTTTGATGGATCCCTTCTGGGAGCCCCAGCAGCAGCATCACTGTCTGCAGCCAAAAGTGTCTGGTAGAGCAGGTCATGTGTAGTGGAGTTAGGCTCAACTCCATCCTAACTCTCAGCTCTTACTGCCTGAACGATCTGGATTTGCTGTAACTGGTGGTAAGCTCAGGGAAGGGAGATGTATAGCAACACCTTTTTATTTTTATGTTTCCTCTCTGTACCATTCTTTAGCCTTGCTTTCAACATCCCTGCTTACTCGTGTCTTCCTGAAGTAGACCTAAAAATATCTCCCTCCCTCCATTTCCAACACTGTACCTTGCAGACCTTAAATGACCCTATATGAAAGGGTCATAACAGCACAGTCCAATGGAGAAGAAAAATAGCAATGAGGTAATGTAGCAAAAACAACTGTCTGAAAGAGCATCTCTGAACTGCTCACCAATTCTCTTTGCTCCTGCAGCTCAGGCTGCTCATGTTGTCATCTGACTCCGAGGCTGAAGAGTGTTTATTGATGTAACCCTGTGAAATCCATAGGTTTTGTGCCAGGGTGGCTGTGGTCACAAGGGAGTGCCGTGGAAGATGGTGCAGTCTCACGTTTGGGTGCCAGCTGCTACGTGGTTGCACATCCCCAGTGAAATCAAAACCCGCCCCAGGAACCCGCGGGAGCTGCGCTTGTTCAGACAAAATCAGATTTGCCCCAGTGCTCTGAAATGAGCCCTGTGATATGAAATTTATGACAATGGCAATTGGGAACTAGTGGGGGTTTTGCAGAAGGAGTATTATTTACTACTTAAATACTCTCTTATTCTTACAGGCATGGGAAAAGCTGCACTACAGTAAACTTGGGAAGATCCTGAAAGATTTTCTTCCAAGATGGAATAATGCTTTGATGCCTCAGGAACACAATCACTATAAACCACAGTTGTTGGTTTTTGTCAGGTTAGTTGGATCTGGATCAGATCCCTCGCTCTGCTTTGCCGTGCAGCTGTAGATGTACCTGAGCTGAAAAGAAATGATGGGACAGGACGGAGCAGGCAGTGCAGGAACAGTTGTTTTGGTGGCAGAGCCAGCTGACATCAATTTAAAGCAATCACAGAACTGTCATACGAGATAGACGATTGCTAGTGTTCTCCACCACTTATGGGCAAGGACACACCTACAACTGTTTGGTTGCTTCACAGAGTGTTTTCCTAAGCTCATTTTTGTATAGCTTACATATATCACCAAGAGCGAATAAAGAAAACTAGGGTGTCAAATAGCAAGAAATTTAACTGCCAACTCACAATTGTGGGTTTTAGCATATAGAAGCCATAAGAGCATCTAATTTTCCATTCTCTTGGCTGGGTTTGCAAACGTGAATATGAAATAAATGAGCTGTTATCAATGCGTTCCCACAGAATAACTTCAACAACAGTACAAGATGCAAATGTACACTTGCAAATGTCTAATTTGGTTATTCTGTTGGTTTTTTTAGGCAGTCTTCCTGGGATGAAATAACCATTTTTAAAAAGTGGGTTGTCCAAATCTAACATGTTGAGGAGAACAGGTTCCCCTCCTGCCTCCCTGTGCTTGTGAGCTGAGTTTGCAGGGATGGTGGGTGTCATGTGCTGCTGGATATGTTTTGCTTCACCTGTCACATGCCTTAATTCACCACAGTGTTTTGCATCTGGGTCAGCTGTATTTTTATCAAGCATTAACATGCATAAGAGTTTGCCAGTACTTAATAAAAATGCTACTGAAAACTGCATTCTTCCACCTCTTTGTTGAAGCGGATTATATTGTCTTTGAACTGTGTTTGAACTGAAGGTACACTCATGTGAAAACTGTTATATTCGTAACCCGCACCCAAGCAATAACAGAGAGCTGAGTTAATGAAAATTACTCAAAGGAAATCACTGCCCACCCCTTCCAAGATCAATTAGAAAGATTATTCCAGCATCCCTAATGCTGCCACGCTGCTCTTGTACTGTAAAGTGCCTCTTCCCTTTAGAAGGCTAAGGTAGGGAGTCTGACGCTAATGTGTAACAAACAGTGCTGGGAAAAAAAAAGCATTTATGGTGCTATTACCACCATAAATTCCTACAGCAAAGGACAGCCCTTGGACTGTGTAAATATGTAAGGTCTCCCTGTGAGGTTCGCATTCAAATGAACACAAGAACGGAAGGTTTGGGGCCAAAAGCTGCTGCCCAAAGATGGATGGAAGAGTTTGAGCCACCTTTTCAGACAAAGGCTGGCAAAACTCTTTCCCAGTGGATTTCTGTCTTTGGAGGACACCTCAATGTGTCTTCCTAACACTTAGTTGATCAAGAATGAGTTGGAAGATGACTGTTCCTCCAAATAGGGAAGAAAACATCCTTTCTGGCAGGACACCAGCAAATTCAGATGCTGTAACACCACAACAGATGGAGTAGCTGCCAGAGAAGAAATCCTATGTGTAGAGTGAGGAATCCAGTGTTTTGTTGTGTGGCCATAAACACAGCAGTGTGGGCAAACCCTTGGCTGCTGGGACGTGATGATGCTCCACTGGCTTCGGAGATGAACAGCACATTATACCAGTCAAGAGTTTGGCTTTGTGGTGGATATTCTTGTTTCTAAATTTCTTTGTCCTCCTCCCCCTTTTCCTCTCCTCTTGTGTCTCTCTTGACGGCAACAAGTTTCTCCCAGGGATTTATTTTTCCCACTGCATCCAAAGGTGGGCCTGAGCTTTAGTGATGCAGAGCTGAATGCTGGAGTTTCTTAATAATTGGCAAAGGTCTTAATATCTGAGACTCTAGTATTTATTGATAATGACAAAGTCAGAATATTTGTCTGATACTAATTGTTCTGCCAAAAATAGCCAATTTTTAACTATGTGAAAAAATAGTATTGCCAAAACATTATTTTTCATTGCAAAAAAATGTCCCAATTGTTTAAACAGCATTAAAGATATAATTCATTGACTTATGGAAATGAAAAATGTTCATAATCATTTTGGTAAATAGTTCATTTAGTGTAAACACAGATCCATTTCAAACTGCAAACATATGCAAAGGCAAGTAAGGTTTATTTCAAATAGTTCATAACACAGAAAGCTGCTGCCTTTTTCAAGTGACTCTTCCTTCTGCCCACATCTGGAGGCTAAAAGGGAACAGAGAGAGGAGGGCAAACTTTTTCCTCCAATGGCCATGACTAATTCACTGGATAACTACTTTTCACTCTTTACAGCGGTGTTTTAATATGCAATGTGATTCATGTGCTGCACTATGAAAAGAAAAGTGCCCCAACCCAAATAGCTAGAAAAAGAAAATAGAAATCCTGATCTTAACTACCCCTGTGTTTAAATAAGAGGATTTGTGGAGCACAGCAGGTGTAACCGAGGCATTGGTTCCCTTTGAGGTAAACGCTGACTGTTTGCTCTCTAGCTGTACAATTCGTTGTCATAACACATCACAGTGCATTACTTTGGCCATGCTAATTCCTTTGAAATATGTTTTCACCCACTGTACTTCCAACTTCACAAACCAGTTGATTTAGCTTTACGTGCTACGCATTGTTGGAAGGATGGGCCATTTCCCATTTGACTTTGTAGCGTTCACTAATCATAGACTCCAGATTGCTTATCTAAGCCATTAATAAAAGCTTATGAAGTTCTGACTTGTGTGATTGCAATCATGAAATGTCTTTTTCAAATGCGGATGGCACTTGCTTTTGTCACACCAAAAGACAGAGAAAATTGCACAAATTCTCTCCATTGATAATTTCTCTTTGCTTTGCTTGCTGCTTACGGCCGCCTTTGTCAAAGGGCGCTGCACAGAGCACGTCTGCTTGCAGAGCGCTAACGAGCGCTCAGTGCTGTCAAACAGCTTTTAACAACTTCATGGCTGTCCACAGTGGATGGGTTCAACTCACCTGGAATGGGATCACAGATGCGAGGGATGCGGTAGCTACGGGCAGTGGACAGCTGGACTGTGTCATGCCAATACTGCGAACTGCCACGTGGCCACGCAGAGCTGCAGGGGCACTGATTTTGGGGGGTTTGTGGCCCTCTTCACCATGTTAGATCTGTTTGCTCATTCTCTTCTCCTTGCCTCACCCCGGTATTGTATTTCTATGTGGCTATTCACAACCACCTCAATCCTCACTCCAGGGAAGGAAACCTCCCCATGTGATGGGAATCATCTCTTGTCCCCAACACAGCTTCCTCGGGGTCCTCCTCTCCCACCTAGGAAGCATGTGAGAAAGGCACAAGGGAGGCATTGGGAAGGTTGTGGTTAGAAGAGATTTTGGGATAGGGAGTCACAAGCTGCTCTGGGCTGTAGCAAAGCAGTGGTTTGGGAGGGGCATCCCAATCAAGATGCTCTTTGATAAGTGAAAACACATGCAGGCCCCCTCTCCTGGCAGGTATCCCAGAGCTGTGCCCTCTGTGATGTGCTGATGTGCAGCAGCTGAGCCCCCTTGTCCTGCAAGGTGGGAGGTGGATGGCAGCAGTTCTCCTGTGGAACAGGAGCTCCTGGGGATCCTTCCTGTTGTGGCTGCAAGGTATGGCCCTGCTTTGGCCAGGGATTTAGTTTTTTCTTTTCTTGTCCAGAAAGATAAAGATGTCAGCAGATACCTTGTTCCTGTTTGTGTAGAGTTATTTGGGGGCTGCAGCCCTCTTGCTGCCCCTCCAGGTGTGAAACTGTTTTCTGTTCAGGAAGATGAGTAGAAATGTCTCCTATTAGGATCAAACTTGGTGGAAATGAGGTGGTTTGCTTATTTTCACCTTTCTTGCTGTATCATGGAAGTGCAGTTGGGTTTGTAAGCACAGGAGAAAGAAAGAAGTGTTGGGTGGTTTGCAGGAATGCTTGCTGCAGCTGGTGGCCAGTGCAAACACAAGACCTGGTCAGAAGCAGAAGCGTTGATGGTTTTGATCTGTGGATTTTTGTCCAAGGGAAGATGTGACCTTTCTGCTGAAGTTCTTGTCTCTGGTGTCCTTCTCAAAAGGAAGGATCAAGAGAAGATGCCAAAATACAGCTCAAATGTTTTCCCTGAGCTGTAACAGCAGGGTGGAAGCACTGTAGGTTTTTCTTCCAGCTAAATTAAATACCCTCTGTCTTAGATTGTAATGCTACATTTCTTGCCTTTTGTGTAAATTGGTACTATTGAGTGAAATTGGTGGAGCAATGATAATTCTCCAGCTGTCATGTGGCTCTTGGTTTTCTCCTAACATAACCTCTCTGGTGCTGCTTCCAAGTGCTACTTACAGACCCGGAGGACTTTGCTGTCCTCTGGGAACTACAAGAGGCAGCCTGGGTTAGTGTTCTTTCAAAGAATGGAGTGATAATTGTCTGTATTTGTGAAGAGTTTAGAGTTAACTCCAACGGTTGGGATAAAGAGTGGGTTGTAAAAAGAAAGAGCATGTGGATTTCTGAAATCCTTCAAAGCATTTAAAGGATTTCTCAGTGTACCCGGAGGATCAGAGGCAAAATGTAGGACGTACTGAAAAACACTACCGAACAGAAAGAGTCGGTAAGGAAAAAAATAATCAAGGATTGTTTTAAAGGGTCCTATGCAGACACTGAATTCCTGATGAGCAATGTTTTCAGAATCATAGAACAGTTTGAGTTGGGTACCAGAGCAACCTGAATCATATAAACACATTTGGAAATGTTCATCTCATTTATAATTTATTAATCTGTCTCATGGCTGGAGCATGGGAGTAGAAGGGGGAGCAAGCTCTCTGGGAGCTTTTACAGGAAAATGAAGTTGAATAGTTTTCTTGCTTGCATGGGCTTTGCTCAGAATTCAGCCACGCAGCATGCAAAATTGTGGCTTGTGTGCCTCTGAAGATGCACAAGTATCCATCAAAAAAATCAGATGAAATAACACTCACACAAGCAACCAGATTCTTGCAGGAACGCGTTTTTTTTTTTTTTTTTTTTTTTTTTTTTTTTTTGTAGTAAAGGTGGTTCTGCCCTGTGTACCAGCTGATAATTACCTTTTGAAGGCTGCAATGTGCTAAAAAGCAACAACTGAGCACTTAACATGCCATCATTAGGCAAGGAAAGGGGAAAAAATAATTTATTTTTTGAGATAAGGTATTTTATCTGTAGTGTCTGGGTTGTATAGATATACAGTTCTGGTGAAGACCAGTGTTAATAGTTCTTGTAATTGAAACTCTTCATTCCTTGTTAAGGAACTTGCCATTAAAAAAAATAATTAATTTCATTTAGAAAGCCTTAGTGGTACCTTATCTTTTAGTGAGGAAAGAATGTGAGGTCGAATTGTTAATGCTAACCCAAAAAGAGAACTACAGGTACCAAGTCCTTTTCCCACAGGTTTGACGGTTTTGAGAGCTGATGCTCTGAAGTGAGAGAGCTGAGGTACGTGGCAGCACGCAGCGTCGATTCTTGTTCACAAGCTCAAAGCCAATGCAGTGTGGTAGTAGGCACAGACCCCCTTTTGGTCCAGCTGGGAGGAAGTACGGACTCGGAGGGAAGGGTTAATGTAACCACCCGCTGGAAAAAAATACATCTGAGCTTTGAAAATGACATGGGGGAGTTTTACTAAATCACATCTTCCTCTCTGAAGATTCTATTGTACCAATTAAAAACACAATACAAAAATAAACTTGTTCTGCTTCTTTTTCCCCTTCTTAAGCTTGTTTTTCCTTACTGACTAATGCTTTACTCTGGAGGAATCGGAATGGGAAAGAGGCTCGGGCCCCTTGAAAAATCTGAACTGTTAGTGACAGCGTACTGGATTGTGGAGTGTTGACAGGATAGAGCGATAACTGGACTGAACGCAGAAGTCACTTTCTCATCCTGCTGGAAGATTTAACGTAATTAATTACACACACTAAGAGGTCAGGTTAATGAGTAGCTATGAAGTCAATGTTTTGCAGGGTAGAACCCAGGGTGAGAGATGCTGTAAAAGGGAGGATGCTCCAACTCCTGCATTGGAGAGCGGTGTTAGGTCCTTGCAATGGTGCTACTAAAGGCTGCTGTCCTCAGGGGGTGGCAGACTTGCGAGGAGGTGTTTGCAAATGGAAAGGCTTGACTCCACTGAGTTATCTTTGGTCTTGCCAGGTCTGCCAGAGAGAGAAACTGTACTGTAGACGACCTGTGAGGAGTCTTTTTTTCCTAGATGCTAAAACTGATTAGCACAGCATATGCTCCGCTCTTTTTTTTCTTTTCCTCCTCTTTCTACCATAGTTGTGTCGCAGTGGGTGACCGACGTGCTTTCAGCTCCTCTGTGCAACACCGTCACAGGCCAGGTGTCGGGGTTACCATCAAGATTTGAATTACCAGAAACATGAAGTGTTGACTGAAGTGTAACGGCAGGACTCAGACGTGAAATACTAATATTGCTACAAATGGGGAAATCTAGATGGAAATTCATTTCTCCTTTTGGCTCTAGGTAGCCCCTTCTGATGAGAATTGCTACAGGCAACCGAGCTCCTGTGACACCAGAACGTGAGCGGTATCTAGCAGAAATCCTTATTCTCTACTCCTCCCTTTAGCATTTACCACTGCTGTGGCGGGAAGGGTTTACAGAGAACATTTTAAGTATTAATCAAGAACCAGGATAAACTATATTCTAGTTGCATTGCTAATTATTTTTAATTCCAGAGATGCAGTATGGTTTGTAAGAGTGCTGAGGATTCTTCCTGGCGCGATTCTTTGCTGCTGACAGGGAGCGTTTCGAAGTCTCTCTTGTACATCCAGGATTTCATACAGATCATGTACAAATCAAGAGAATATAGAAAAAAACACATCTTTCTTCTTAGAAACAAAGCTCATATATATTTAAAGATGATTAAATGTGTTAGTGTGTTAAACACGATGAAATATTTCTGCTACCTAATTACGCTTTGTATGAATTACTGCTTGTGCAAAGTCAGCGGCTGATTTCATTTTGAATAGATCATTCCAAACGAGTGGCTTCCCCACTTCCAAAAAAGCTCCTTTATCAAGGAGATGGTACCCTACAGTAGTTTGTGGCAGCATTTAATGACTTGCTAAATCCACAGAACTCTGCAATGTTCATAATTTAGAGGAAGTTCTTAACTCTTAAACTAGCACTGAAGTTTAGATGGGACCGGGGGAATTCCGTAACAGCACTTCCCAGCCGTAAAGAGGATGTTTCATGGTGTTGACTGCCTCCATAAAGGAACGCTCAACACTGGGCAGAGCCTTAAAACAGCTCCGCTCTGCGTTTCTGTCTTTTATCCCTTAGCACCAAGGAAACAGTTCCAGGATTGAGCTGATTTTGACTAACTGCAGTTCCAAAACGCTCGTTACAGGGGGGAGTTTAACTTAGAATCATAGAATGGTTTGGGTGGGAAGGGACCTTCAAAGGTCATCCAGTCCAACCCCCCTGCCAGGAGCAGGGACATCTCCAACCAGATCAGGTTGCTCAGAGCCCCGGCCAACCTGGCCTTGAACGTTTCCAGGGATGGGGCATCCACCGCCTCTCCGGGCAACCTGTTCCCAACTTGCTATATAAAAGAATGTACTGCCTGTAAATTTTTTTTTTTTTTTTTTTTCAAAATCCCACCTTTTATTAAAAAAAAAAAAAACCCCCAAAAAAAAAAA